>JASFAX010003493.1:0-42319 GCA_030737875.1 Allium sativum | reverse complement strand
AATAGAATAAGAACGTATAAGTTTATTTAAATCGAAGTTAGAATATAAATATTTATTTTTAATTATAAAAGGAATTGGAAATGGCGCGGTAGTTTGAAAATTCGATTTTAAAATTCAAAATGAATGTACAGGATTAAAAAAAAGGGATTTTAGCGAAACTAGAAATATTTGAATCTGCTTGGAAATATCTTTCCAATGAATAAAAAAATTGAAATTGCGTAGCGGGAATAAAAAGTTATGTCCAGTTGAAGATTCAGAATAGTCGCTATGGAAATATAGCCCTTAAAAATGGTGATTTTGCAAACGACCTCCGTTTTTGACGAGACCACCTTTATTGGATTCGTAATGTCAAAATATTACTAGATTCCAATTTTTATAATTTTTGGAATCAATATTTGAGCGTGGTGAATTTAAACGTGTTTGGTCAATTCAGTTTGTGTTTAATCGACTGGAAAATGACCGCTTTTCAAACGATCTCCAAATTCGATGAAATTAGTTTTGTTAGGATCGTATCATCAAAATATAGCCAGATTTATTTTTTTGGAATTTTCGGAGTCAGTATGTGGCCCCGGTAAATTAAAATGTGCGTTCAAATTAAATATATATGGATTTATATTTTAATTTAAATGAAAACTGATCATAACAGTCGAATTGGCTTACGGGACATATTACGTTGTGTTCAAGATAGGGGTAATTGGCTAGGGCTGATAGTCGTTGGGTTCGATTTGGAGTTTGTGATGTTAAACAACTAAAGTACGAATTAAAATAATATCAAAATATATTATATATAAATCCATCTCTTCTCTAACCTAACTTAAAATTAAAAAAAATGCTGTCAACCCAGAAAGAGAGCCGCCTCCTTAAAAAAAAAAACCGACGCCCTCCCTCACTGTCGCTCCCCCCAATCGCCATCGCCTCCACGCGACCGGCCCCTCGTCGCCGCCTTACCTTGGCACCGCGCCAACGGCCTAAGCCCCACCCTCCGTTCAAAACTCCGCACCCAAAACATTGCCTAAACCCTAACGTCGGCCACCCCCATTAACCCGCAGCTGCCACCTGTAACTCCCCGCTACCTCAGACAAACACGACGCCCTCTTTAGCCCACCACTGGCCCCCGTCGCACTTCCCTCTTCAAATGCCTAAAACCCTCTCCAAATTGACAACTACGAAATCAAGCCTTAAGTGCTGAACGATGGCGAAAAGGAACAACAACGATATCAGAATGTGATAGGTATAATAATTCAGTTTTTTTATTTATTTAGGTAATTCTTTTTAAATTTGATTTGTATATATAGTAAAAATAAAAATAAAGATTTGGTTTTTGATATTTGAAAAGTTTTGATTTTTAACATAGAAAAGTTGTGATTTTTAACATGAAAAGATATGATTTTTAAAGATTAAAAGGTGTGATTTTTATATATATAATAATGAGATAAAAATATGATTTTATTATATGTATAGAGATATAAAAATATGATTTTTATACTATAAACATCGTTATAAAAATATGATTTTTATATATGTAGCGTTGAAATAAAAATGTGATTTTTGAATGTAAACATAATTGATTAAAAATATGATTTTTAATGTATAAACATATTAAAGATGTGATTTTTACTATGAACAGTGTGAAAAAGGATTGAATTAACATTACGGGAAAATCCGGACGGTTCAGAAATTCAGAAATAAAACTGGAGGAGTGCATCCCAAAGGTGAGAGCTCCTCACTCAAATTGTTTCTATACAGTTATTTATTTTATAACTGCATATATGAACTGCTCCCATCGTCCACGGACCACAGATTGTGTGTTTGAATTGATGTGTTTGTGTGAATTTGGTTTGTGATGTGTGATGGAAAATAAATTATTCATGTGCTGAATTAAATAAATTATTCATGTGTTGAATAAAATATTTTATTGTTAAAAATATAATTTTTAACGTATAATGAATAAAATAAATATTCATCTACAAATCGAATGATTTGTTTATGTACACTCATTTTACCGATATGGATTGGGACGATATATTTTACACATCGCCCAACTACCCAAATAAATTCTGTTTTTGTTGACTGAAACCTCATACGGGTATTGGGATGATATTTGACGTACCCTAATCCTAATTGTTTAGTTGTTTGTCAATCGATTGGTTGACAGACTGTTATAAGCGTGAAATATTTATATTTAATGCTTATGCGGTGTAGAATGCACTCTGAATGATGGTTGATTGTTTATCATTGTTGTTTGATACCTGTGTTGTATGAAATCCATATAAATAACATTATATGGTAATTGACTGCGTCTGATTCCAGTTCAGAAAAAATGAATATTTTAAAATAACGAATATTTAAAAATAATGCATATTTTAAAATAATGCATATTTTAAAATAATATTCGGTAAAGGGTCAAAATCTGATTTTGATGTCCGATTTGGGATGGACACGAAAATATTTAAATATATAAAGCCGTGTTGATTAGATTACCGCCGTTTTGGACATGAAGGATAATTATATCGATTTTATTCCTTTTTATAATGAATATCAAAAAGGAAGTGATTTCAAAATCTAATGTTTTGAAAATAGTATCATTTATATATTAATGATATGGAATATTCAATTTTTATTTAAAGTTGAATATGAAGTTGAAATCGTTTTCAAAATGAATTTAAAACGATTTATAAAATACGTTTTAAATGGAAATCGATGAAATATAAACAATATCTATATTATATATATAATGGCCTGAATAGAACGCGCCGCGCTGCGGTAGTTCGTGAATTTCCACTGTTGACATCGAATTGACATTACGGGAGATCCGACCGTCGGATTCTACTAAAACCGGAACCTTGGGTTCGTATCGAAAAGAGCTTTCCAACGAAGGTAAGAGATTTGAAATCAAAAGGCTGGATTTGGAATTATGTCCAAATCAAAATTGGAAAAGGTTGCTGTAAGTACAGTTCGATGACCGTTTATGGAAATCGACTGTACGGACCTTGATAAAATTATTAAAAATATCAATAATTTATGTAAAATCATAATAAATGATTTGGAAAGAATTGGAAAGAAAAATTCCATAATTGAAAAGATAAAAATATATTTTTATCGAAATGAACTAGTTATGAACTAGAATTGTAATCCAATATTTTTAAATAAATAAATAGGGTTTGAAATGGTTTTAAAAATAACCAGAATTTCCAATATATGAATTTGAATGGATTTGAATCGAAATTATCTTCGGAATATTTCGATATTGGATTCCATGATTATACGGATATTGTGGAGGAATTTGTAAGATATATATATATATAGTTATTCCTAATACGATATTTGTTGATTTCAGAATTTGATATTGAATATAAGCCAATATAATTTCTATTCAGAGCCTTGTATTTAATATTGAATTGGATTTTGGGTTTGTCGTGAACTGTGTTTTAAATGACACTGTTCTTAAACCCAATTGAGAAAAGATATAAATCATTTTATTAAGATTTAATGAAGTTTACCAATTAATTAACATTTAATTGGAATTAAATTGAAATTGGTTTTTGGGTTTATCTTGAACGGTGTTTTAAATAACACTTGTTCTTTAATCCAATTAACAATGGAATGAGATTTTGGGTTTGTTGTGAATGGTATCTTTACTAATACTGCTCTTAAACCCAATGGAGTTAAAAAAAATTAGAAACTAACTGGAGAATAGCTAAGTTGAATGGTTTCCTAGGTATTGATCTGATGTTGGTTTCGGCCTTCGGGATTAATACTTTGGGAATTGTTCTCTTACTAATTTACGGTTAAAGACTGATGGGACGGGGTCTTCAGTAACACTGTTTTTAAACCTCATGTGAAAAGAATAAATATTTTAATTAAGAGGTAGAGAAGAATTACCAATTAATTAACATTTAATTGGATTTGAAATGGAATGTGAACGGGGTTTATTGTGAACTGTGTTTTTAGCGACATTCGTTCTTTAACCCAATTTACAGTGAAATGAGATTTGGAACTTATTAATCTTTTTATTGAAGATTTAGTGGAGATTTTCCAAAGTAAAGTTTTCCAATTTAATATATTGGAATGTAATGGAATTCGATTTGATAATAATCGAAGTGAGTTTCTATGGAGGAAGACAGTTAATGTATATGGAATTTAAAAGGCTTTGGCGTTATTCCATTTATATTAGTATTCGGATACAGAAATTCATATCAATTATATATGTTGATCGGTTTTCCGTGAAGACTCCATTGTTAATGGAATGTGATTTTGGGTTTATCGTGAGCTGTGTTTTAAATGACATTAGTTGTTTAACCCGGTTAAAGATAAGATTAATTACTTAACCTGGAATAACCATTAAGTAATGATTTTTGGGGATTAAAACTAAATTAGAGTTTTAATGAATCTTTAATTAGATTTAAATGTGAATCTGATAACTAAGATTATCAAATTCAAGAAATGATCGAGAATGAAGTATCACCAGTTTTGCTCCAAGCGATAGTTAAATCTTTAATTAGATTTGAACGTGAAATGGTAATTAATTTTACTGATAACACCATGGTGTTAGATATGAAGTATTACCAGTTTTGCTTTATGAGATTAATAGGTTGGGATTGGGAAATTAAACAAATGATTACTTCAGTCTCAGAGTGTTTATTGTTGGTTTTCTATTTTTGTTTTGGTGTCGTAGTCTTAGATATACCTATTTTATTGTATTGGAGCAGATATACTTCATTATCGGGTGGTGGCTTTGCCGGAATTCGATTTTGAAGTATGATGGGAGGTGGTTTTTCCGGAGCTCATCTATCTACTATCCAATACATTATTGGAGTCTGTATTGTTGTATTTTGACTTCTTGTTTTCTGTTGTTGGGACATTGTATTCTTATAGTTTTTTATATTATATATGTGTGCTCTCTTCTCTTTAGAAGACCACACATTTTAGTTTTTCTCAAAAAAAAAAACAAATGATCGATAAGGTTTGCTAATCCCGACTAGTTTGGATAAACCATAATTTGGTTTGAATTGATATCCAAAGGAAGATTAAAGAATAAATTTAAAGAATTTATCTTTGATAAAATCAATGGGAACCTTTCCCAAAGGATATGAATATTTGAATAAAGGAATATTGTGGGTTGGAATGAGGCGTATGTTGTGTTTTTATAGCACTTATTTATTATATACGCAAGTTACTTAGAAAGACCACGTTTATCCCATTCTGAATAACTTATTCGACGATGAAGACGGCGGTTAAAGACCAGAGGTTTTAACAACGTTTGGATGATTGCTGATGTCTTGATTGGGCTGTATACCCAAGACAAGGTAATAAGTGGTGATCGTCCAGACGTACTTGGAGATCGACCGGATATGCGAGGACCTCTCTATTGTATTGGACACATGGGACAAGGAATAAGGTGCCTCTGGTTTTGTTCAGACCCAGAGCGAACTTGTAATTGGACTGTGTGTCTGACGTTGGATTTCATTCTGTGTCATTGATAGACATCAGTTGCATAGCGTGAATTTCCTATGTGGCATGCAGAGATGCAAATGATCAAGCCTTCTATTGAAAAGAAAAGTCTTGTGGTTGATGATCAAAGCACGACTTTAATACATCATAGCTTTGTGTATAGCGTTAATTCGCGATCCTCACACCCCGGTGTGAACCAGAAACGGGAGAAGGATCTAGGCAAAACATGCATTTCCTTCTAGCTAGCAGTGGTGTCAGGGTTTTGCAAGCCATGAAGTTTTACTTATGTGGATGATGGATAGCGAGGCGCCTCGGTTATATTAGTCACTACGGGGGCCAATGGACGGTTTGGTCGTATACTGACCAATTTTACGCCCCATAGGACGGGGAAACGTATTGTTCAGGCATTTTAATCCACTTCGTATGGACCGGCCCTGTGGCTCCTAGGTGCAGTTGCGGCTGTTCCTGAGGCTCGGGCTAAACAGTCTCGAAGTGGTGAGGACGATCCCTTGCCTTGGTTCACAGACGGAAATCCAACTTCCAATACGTGACATTTCGGTTTTATTTGTAGAGCCTAGTATGGCGACATAGTGGGATGGGGCACTATGTCGTCTATGATTGATACATTTATATTTGAAGTTGTTTTCATACACTTTACACTATAATAGTATCAAAATGATTTGTTTTAAACGTACCAAGCATGTTTGGCTATTATAAGGGAACACCCTATCCTTTGGCTTGTGTTGCATTGTGTGATAGGACCTAGGTCTTATAATAACTTCAATTTTCCGAAAAGAATTGCGCTGTTTTGTTTATGCACTGGTATTCTTGGGAGGAAACCCATTCCATGTTATATGGCATGGTCCCTTGATATATATGATTTTAAAGTAAAGTTTTAAATAACTGTTTTAGTTCTCACACCAGTCACATGACTGACCTAGAGTTTATTGTTTTAACCTAAACTCTGGGTGCCCATATTTTCCACATAGGCAGCTAGTAGTTTTGGTTTTGCAGATTTATTCTTACAGGATCCTGATTTATAGCTGGAATGATATTCAGAAAGCTCTGTATCTGTATATCTCTTTTAGTTGTGTTTTTGTATTATTTTCCGCTGCATTGTAATTTGTAAATCTCTGATATTTTTCTGATGTATGATATTTGTTCATACTCTGTATATTCTTGTACTTTGATGTAAATTGTTGTAATAAGCAATGAAATGTTCTTCTGTTTATGTTCTGATTTGTCGTGTTCTCAAAGCAATCTGAGCTTTCCTTTACGGGAAAGTTCGGGTCCTTTCAGTTTGGGATCAGAACTTTGGTTTACACAGCTCGAGAACAAGACATATTAGAACCAAACGAAAGAATTCATCAGAGATTGGACTAGTAATATCCAATAAGAATGACTCTTAAGAGATGGGATCAGTAGTATCCTAGAATGAGTCAGAAGAGTGTTGTTTTTGAAATAAAGATGAAAACAAATCTTGTTTTGAAAATTAAATCCAAATATACGTATTTGATTATTTATTTTATATTGAATTTGGACAATCGAGTATATGAGACTTTGCATACATGCGTCATGAACGTATATTCGAAGTTTTAATATACTGGATAGATATAGAGTCACACGCTAGTCGCTCAGAGATGATTCTGATGATCACTCGAGCATCATCAACATTTATGTTCGGGCTTCGAAAGTGGGATGCCTATATATTTCCAATTGACTACTGTGAGAACCAAAACTAGATAGGGTTTATTGTTGTGATTTAGCACTAAAAAGATGATTTTTGAATATATATATTAAAGTTATGCATTTGAAATCCTAATCCACTAATTGATTGATGGTTGTGTTGTGTGATTATTCATTTAAACCATTATGTGAATGTAAGGTAAATTTAGCCAGATTGTATCAAATGTTGAATTGAATTGAAAATTTATTGGAATTGCATGCATGTACACGTATATACATTGAACAGGTCATAGCAGGGAAGCTAAGCAGAGGAATAAAATTGTATGCTCGACAAATAGGTACATGTTTACTAATTTATTGGGTTTGGATGATTTTATGAGCCGATTGGCTAGCCGCTTGGCCTTTTCTTTTTCTTTTTGAGATGAGAGGGCCTGTGTGGTGGTTATGGGATTTTCCCGGTGCTCCCCGTACAAAGAAGGTTATGGCGAAAATTTTCGAAAATTTAGGGTGTTAGCCAAATTTTTGAGAAATTGCAAAATTCTTAGAAACTGAAAAGTTGGAGAATGAAAGCCAGAATGAAAGTTGAGTTGATTACTTAAACAACTTTCA
Organism: Allium sativum; assembly: GCA_030737875.1. Classification (NCBI taxonomy): domain Eukaryota; kingdom Viridiplantae; phylum Streptophyta; class Magnoliopsida; order Asparagales; family Amaryllidaceae; genus Allium; species Allium sativum. The sequence goes on along the minus strand of JASFAX010003493.1, from coordinate 34,573 downwards.
GCTCCATTCCTTTTCGAGGACGAAAAGATTTTAAGTGAGGGAGATTGTAACAACCCGGAAAATTAGAACCAATTAAAAAAAAATATTGGCAATTTTAATAAATTTTGAATATTTAAAATGATTTATTTTAAATAATAACGACGAGAATTTATTTTGAATAGAATTAGAATGTATAAATTTATTTTAATCGAAGTTAGAATATAAGTATTTATTTTTAATTATAAAAGGAATTGGAATGGCGCGGTAGTTTGAAAATTTGATTTCAAAATTAAAATGAATGTACAGGATTCAAAATAAATAGGATTTTAGCGAAACTAGAAATATTTGGATCGGTTTGAAAATATCTTTCCAACAAATCCGAAAAATTGAAATTTCATAGCGGGAATAAAAAGTTATGTCCAGTTGAAAATTCAAAATATTCGCTATGGAAATACAGCCCTTAAAAATGGCGATTTTGCAAACGACCTCTGTTTTCAACGAGACCACTTTTGTTGGGTCCAGAATGTCAAATTATTGCTGGATTCCAATTTTCATAATTTTTTGAAATCAATATGTGAGCATGGTGAATTTAAATGTGTTTGGTCAATTCAGTTTGAATTTAATCGACTGGAAAATGACCATTTTTCAAACAATCTCCAAATTCGACGAAATTAGTTTTGTTAGGACTGTATCGTCAGAACATAGCCAAATTTATTTTTCTATAATTTTTGGAGTCAGTATGTAGCCCCGATAAATTAAAACGTGCGTTCAAATTCAATATATATATGGATTTATATTTTAATTTAAACGAAAACTGATCGTAACAGTCGAACTGGCTTACGGGACATATTCCATTGTGTTCGGGATAGGGGTAATTGGCTAAAGGCGACAGTCGTTGGGTTCGATTTGGAGTTTGTGATGTTAAACAACTAAAGTACGAATTAAAATAATATTAAAATATATTATATATAAATCCATCTCTTCTCTTACCTAAGTTAAAATAAAAAAAATGCGGTCAACCCAGAAATAGAGCAGCCACTTTCAAAAAAAACCGATGCCATCCCTCAACTTTGCTTCCCTCCCCATCGTCATCGCCTCCACCGGGACTTGCCACCCGCCGCCGCCTCACCTTGGCACCGCGCCGATGGCCTAAGCCCCACCCTCCGTTCAAACCTCCGCACCCAAAACATCGCCTAAACCCTAATGCCGGCCACCCCCATTGACCCGCAGCTGCTACCTGTAACTCCCTGCCACCTCATACAAACACGCCGCCCCCTCTAGCCCACCACTGGCCCCCGTCGCTCTTCCCTCTTCAAATGCCCAAAATCCCCTCCAGATCGACCACCGCGAAATCAAGCCCTAAGTTTGAGCGATGGCGAAAAGGAACAACAACGATATCAGAATGTGATAGGTATAATTAATTCAGTTTTTCATCTATTTAGGTAATTCTTTTTAAATTTGACTTGTGTATATATATCAAAAATAAAAAAAGATTTGGTTTTTAATATTTGAAAAGTTTTTATTTTTAACATAGAAAAGTTGTGATTTTTAACATGAAAAGATATGATTTTTAAATATAAAAAGGGGCGATTTTTATATATATAATAATGAGATAAAAATATGATTTTTATTATATGTATGGCGATATAAAAATATGATTTTATACTATAAACATCGTTATAAAAATAGGTTTTTATATATCTAGCGTTGAAATAAAAATGTGATGTTTGAATATAAACATCGTTGATTAAAAATATGATTTTTAATGTATAAACATCATATTAAAAATGTGATTTTTACTATGAACAGCGTGAAAAAGGATTGAATTAACATTACAGGAAAATCCAGACAGTTCAGAAATTCAGAAATAAAACTGGAGGAGTGGATCCAAAAGGTGAGAACTCCTCACTCAAATTATTTCTATACAGTTATTTATTTTATAACTGCATATATGAACTGCTCCCCTTCGTCCACAGACCATGGACGACTTGTTTGGTTGTGTGTTTGGATTGATGTGTTTGTGTAAATTTGGTTTGTGATGTGGGATGGAAAATAAATTATTCATGTGCTGAATTAAATAAATTATTCACGTGTTGCATAAAATATTTTATCGTTAAAAATATAATTTTTAACGTATAATGAATAAAATAAATATTCATCAACAAATCAGATGATTTATTTATGTACACTCATTTTACCGATATGGATTGGGATGATATATTTTACACATCGCCCAACTGCTCAAATAAAATCTGTATTTGTTGACTGAAACCCCACACGGGTATTGGGATGATATTTGACGTACACTAATCCCAATTGTTTAGTTGTATGTTAATCAATTGGTTGACAGACTGTTATAAGCATTAAATATTTATATTTAATGCTTATGCAGTGTAGAATGCACTCTGGATTATGGTTGATTTTTTATCATTGTTGTTCGATACCTGTGTTATATGAAATCCATATAAATAACATTATATGGTAATTGACTGTGTCTGATTCCAGATCAGAAAGAATGAATATTTTAAAATAACGAATATTTTAAAATAATGAATATATTAAAATAATATTCAGTAAAGGATCAAAATTTGATTTTGATGTCCGATTTGGGATGGACACAAAAATATTTAAATATATAAAGTCGTGTCGATTAGATTAACGCCATTTTGGATGTGAACGATAATTATATCGATTTTACTCATTTTCATAATGAATATCGAAAAGGAAGTGATTTAAAAATCTAATGTTTTGAAAATATTATAATTTATATATTAATGATGTGGAATATTCAATTTTGATTTAAAATTGAATATGAAGTTGAAATCATTTTGAAAACAAATTTAAAACGATTTATAGAATGCGTTTTAAATGGAAATCGACAAAATATATATATAATATATATTATATATATATATAATGGCCTGAATAGAATGCGCCGCGTCATGGCAGATCGCGAATTTCGACCATTGACTTCGAATTGACATTGCGGGAGATCCGACCGTCGGATTCCCCTAAAACCGGAACCGTTGGGTTCGTATCAAAAAGATCTTTCAAAGAAGGTAAGAGATTTGAAATCTAACGGTTGGATTTGAAATTATGTCGAAATTAAAATTGGAAAAGGTCACTGTTAGTGTTGTTCGATGACCGTTTATGGAAATCGACTGTACGGTCCTTGATAAAATTACTAAAAATATCAATAATTTGTGTAAAATCATAATAAATGATTTGGAAAGAATAGGAATGTAAAATTCCACAACTGAAAAGATAAAAATATATTTTAATCGAAATGAACTAGTTATGAACTAGAATTATAATCCAATATTTTTAAATAAATAAATTGGATTTGAAATGGTTCTAAAAATAACCAGAATTTCCAGTATATGAATTCGAATGGATTTGAATCGAAATTATCTTCGAAATATTTCGATATTGGATTCCGTGATTATATAAATATTGTGGAGGAATTTTTAAGATATATATATATCGTTATTCCCAAAATGATATTTGTTGATTTCAGAATTTGATATTGAATATAAGCCGATATAATTTCTATTCGGAGCCTTGTATTTAATATTAAATTGGATTTTGGGTTTGTCGTGAACTGTGTTTTAAATGATGCTGTTCTTAAACCCACTTGAGAAAAGATATAAATCTTTTTATTAAGATTTAATGAAGTTTGCCAATTAATTAACATTTAATTGGAATTAAATTGAAATTGGTTTTTGGGTTTATCGTGAACAGTGTTTTAAATAACACTTGTTCTTTAACCCAATTAACAATGGAATGAGATTTTGGGTTTGTCGTGAATGGTATCTTTACTAATACTGTTCTTAAACCCAATGGAGTTAAGAAAATTAGAAACTAACAGGAGATTAGCTAAGTTGAATGGTTTCCTGGGTGTTGATCTGATGTTGGTTTCGGCCTTCGGGATTAATACTTTGGGAATTGTTCTCTTCCTAATTTACGGTTGAAGACTGATGGGATGCGGTCTTCAGTAACACTGTTCTTAAACCCCGTGTGAAAAGAATAAATCTTTTAATTGTAACAACCGAAAATATGGGCCAGTTTAAAATTTTTATTTTTGCAATTTTAGCGAATTTTGATTATTCAAAATGATATAATTAGATAATAACGACGAGAAATTTATTTTGAATATAATTCAAACGTATATATTTATATTCGTCGTCGTTAGAATATAAATATTATATATAATTATAAATGGAATTGAAAATGGCGCGGTAGTTCGATAATTCGATTTCAAACTTCAATTGAACGTACCGGGTGCAAAACAAACCGGATTTTAGTGAAACCAAAAATAATGGAATCTAATTGTGAATATCTTTCCGACGAGTCCGAAAAATCAAAATTTCATAGCGGGAATCAAAAGATACGTCCAGTTGAAAATTCTAAATAGTCGCTATGAAATTCAGGCCCTTAAAAATGTAAATTTTGCAAACGACCTCGGATTTCAACGAAACCACTTTTGTTGGGTCCGTGATGTAAAGTTATTGCTAGATTCCAATTTTCATAATTTTTCGAATCAATATGTGAGCGTGGCAAAGGAAAACGCGCTTGACCAGTTTCAGTTGATTTTAATCGACTGGAAAATGGCCATTTTTCAAACGGTCTCAGAATTTGACGAAATTAGTTTTGCTAGGACCGTATCGTCAATACGAAGTTAGAAATAATTTTTCTGGAATTTTTCGGGTCTGTATGTGGTCCCGGTAAATGAAAATGTGCGTTTAAATTGAATATATAAAGAATTATACTTTAAATTCAACGGAAACTGATTCAAACAGTCGAATTGGCCTACGATACATATCCCATTGTGTTCTGAACGGGGGTAAAACGCTAGGGACGACAGTCGGCGGGTTCGATTTCGAGTTCGAAATATAAAGTTACTTTATAGAGGATAAATTAAATAAAACCAAATAAAATAAAATAAAAAAACCCTTTCCACCCATCCTCCCTTAGTCAACGCCCCCGCCCCCCTTTTCCTTTCCACGTTCATAACAGGTATCTCGAAAAAAAATATGAGGGCACGAGGCCGTAGCCGCCTCCGTATAGATCACGCGCCACCGCGCCACAAGCGTGGCCACCATCCCTCTCCCCAAGGTCCGACCTTAGCCCCGATCCCCCCTATCTGTCCAGCGCGAGCTCCATCTCGCGAGCCTGAAACCCCACGCCCTGGTTCCAAAACCGTCGCCCACCCTGAAGCCGAAGACCAGAGCTGTCGAGGTCCCCGCCGCCGCACTGGAAGCCACCCCCCCCCTCGGCGAGCCATCGCGAGCAGCAGTGCGCTAACCCCTCCCTGACCTGCGTGCAACCCCCTTTTTCCTTTTAAGGCCAATGTAAGTTTTAAATTCGAGTTTAACTGATTTTTGTTTAGATTTAAAAACTGATTTTTGTTTAGATTTAAAAACTGATTTTGTTTAGTTTTTTTAAAAAAAAAAAAACTAAAAAGATGTGATTTTTATAAATATAAAGATGAGATTTTTTGTTTGTTTAAAAATTTGATTTTTAATTGGTGAAAGAAATGATTTTTATAAAGAGAAAAGACACGATCTTTATATGGATGTCATTGGATTTTTATTGTATGTAGAGCACTATAAAAGTATGGTTTTTTATGTATATGTAACAATATAAAATTCGATTTCTAGAAATATAAAGGAGCATTTTTATATGTAGAAAGCAAGGAGGAAAATTGGATTTTCATATATAATTTGGTATAAAAGTTTGATTTTTATATATTGAATAGCATGGTAAAAATTCGATTTTTATATATTGAATAGCATAGTAAAAATTCGATTTTTATACATTGAATAGCATAGTAAAAATTCAATTTTTATATATTGAATAGCATAGAAAAATTTCGATTTTTATGTATTGAATAGTAAGGTAAAAATTCGATTTTTACATATGTAGAGAATACGGGCAGCAAAAGCGACAAAATGCGAGAACGATGAAGATTTCTACTTTTGATGTGTCGTGAAGATGGATTAGCTATCGGTGAGAACTTCTCACTCTTCAATTTCTTTTCTAGTTATATATATATATACTAGGATGCAGACGGTGTTTAGTAGCACCCGACACCCGTCATCCACAGACCATGGATGGCTTGTTTGTTTAATTGTTTGGTTGTGTAGTTGGTTAGATTATTTGGTTTGAATTGAATTGTTTGGTGAAATGAAATTGATTTGATTGATGTGTGAATGGAGTGGGCCTTCACTAGACCGGGAATAAGGCTAGGCCTTGTCCCGTTTCTAGTATCGTGCCGTTATGCCGCCGAAATTTTCTAAAAATAAGTTGGAAAAATAAAGATAACATTTTATTTAATAAATGAACCGAATAGAATATTCATAGGTTGAATAAAATAGTTTGATCGTTAAAAATATAATTTTTAAGGTGAATGTGAATAAATAAATATTCATTTACAAACCGGACGGTTTGTTTATGTACACCTATTTGAAGGACATTGATTGGGACGATAAATTTTACACATCGCCCAACTGCACAAATAAAATCTGTGTTTGATTGTTTGAAACCCCACACGGGTATTGGGATGATATTTGAAGTACACCAATCCCGATTGTTTAGTTGTATGTCGATCGATTGATTGACAGGCTGCTATAAGCGTTGAATATTTATATTTGATGCTTATACAGTGTAGAATGCACTTTGGATGATGGTTGATTATTCATCGTTGTTGATATTTACATGTGTTGTAGAAAATCCATATAATTAACATTGTATGGTAACTGATTGGGCCTCATTCCAGTTTTGAAAAAGAAATATTTGAGAAAGAAATATTTGAATAGAAATATTTGAAATAGAATATTTGAAAATAGAAACATATAAAGCCGCGTTGATAGATTGACGCCATTTTGACGTAAACGATATTTATATTGGTTTTATTCAAATTGAAGTGAATATTAAAGTGAATTGAAATTCGAATTTAATTGAACTGATTTGAAATTCGAAATAAACTGAAATGGTTTGAAATTGAAATTGAATTGATTTAAAATTCGAAATAAACTGAAATGATTTGTAATTGAAATAGAATTGAAATCGTTTTGGTCTGAAATTGAAATAGAATTGAAATCGTTTTGGAAATGAATTCGAATAGAATTGAAATCGTTTTGGTTTGAAATTGAAATAGAATTGAAATCGTTTTGGTAATGAATTCGAATAGAATTGAAATAGAATTGAAATCGTTTTGAAGTAAATTCGAATTGAAATTGAAATTGAATTGAAATCAATTTGAAATGAATTTAAAACGAATTTATATTGTAATATTCAATTTTGATTAGAAATTGAATATGAAGTTGAAACCGTTTTGAAAACGAATTTAAAACGATTTATAAATCACGTTTTTAAAAAGGAAATCGATGAAGTATATATTATATATATTATATATATAATATAATGGCCTGAATAGAACACGCCGCGCCGCGGTAGTTCGCGAATTTCGACCATTAACTTCGAACGGATATTGCGGGAGATCCGACCGTCGGATTCTCCTGAAACCGGAACCGTTGGGTTCGTATCGAAAAGAGCTTTCTAACGAATATTAAAAATTGGAAATCTAACTTTTGGATTTGGAATTATGTCCAAATCAAATTTGAAAAAGGTCGCTATAAGTGCAGTTTGATGGCCATTGATGGAAATCGACTGTACGGGCCTTGATAAAATTATTAAAAATAGTAATAATTTATGTAAAATCATAAGAAATGATTTGTGAAGAATTGTGATGAAAAACTCATATTTGAAAAGATAAAAATAGATTTTTATCGAAATGAACTAGTTTTGAACTAGAGTTATAATTCTATTTATTTTTAAATAAATAAATCGAATGTGAAATGGTTTTGAATATAACCATAATTTCCAATAATTATAGTGGAATGGATTTGAATCGAAATTGTCTTTGGATTATTTCGATGTTGGAATTCGTGATTATACAGATGTTGTTATGGAAATTTGAAAGATATATATTTATATCGTTATTTCCAATACGACATTTGTTAATCGTAGAATTTGATATTGAATATAAGCCGATATATTTTCTATTCAGAGCCTTGTATTTAATATCAAATGTGATTTGGGTTTGTCGTGAATGGTGTCTTTATTAACATTGTTCTTGAACCCAATTGAGTAAAGATTAAATCTTTTATTTAGATTTAATGAAGTGTACCAATTAAATAATATTTAATTGGAATCGAATTAGTATTGATTTTTGGGTTTATCGTGAACAGTGTTTTAAATAACACTTGTTCTTTAACCCGATAATTAATGGAAGGTGATTTTGGGTTTACCGTGAACTGTGTTTTAAATGACACGGATTCTTTAACCCAGTCAAAGATTAAAACTAAATGGAGTTTTAATGAATCTTTAATTAGATTGAAATAATCGAAATGGAGTATCACCGGCTTTGCTCCAGGCGTTAGTTAAATCTTTAATTAGATTTGAGCGTGAAATGTTAATTGAATTTACCGATAACACCGTGGTGTTAGATATGAAGTATAACCAGTTTTACCTCATGGGATGAATAGGTTGGGATTGGAAAATTAAAACAAATGATTACTTCGGTAAGGTTCGTTAATCCCGACTAGTTGAATCGAAATTCAAAAGAAGATTAGAGAATAAATTCAAGGAATTTATCTTGGATAAAATTAATGGGAACCTTTCCCTATGAATGTGAAATTTAGAAACTAACTGTCGGTTAGCCAAGCAGAATGGTTTTCTGGATATTGATCTGATGTTGGTTTCTGCCTTCGGGGTTAATATTTGGGGAATTATTCTCTTGATTAATTTACGGTTAGTGACTGATAAATTGGAATGAGGCGTATGTTGTGTTTGTGTAACACTTATTTAAAATATACGCGAGTTATTCGGAAAGACCGGGATTATCCCATTCTGAATAACCGATACGACGATAAGTCGAAGATGAAAACGATGGTCGAAGACCGGAGGTCTTCACGTCGTTTGGGTGATTACCGATGATCTTGATTGGGCTGTACACCCAAGAAGATGGAAACAGTTGGTGATCGTCCAGACGTGCATGGAGATCGATGGATATGCGGGGTACTAGGTGCCTCCGGTTTCGTTCAGACCCAAAACGGACTTGTAAATGGACTGTGTGCCTGACATTGGATTTTATTCCGTGTGATTGATCTCTATTAAATATATATCTGTTTGGCGACGGAGAATTTATTCTTTTGCTTAACGCCCTTCTCTGAGACGTACGAGCTCAGGGGTTATATATTGATGGATATCAAACGCATGGAGTGAATTGCCTATGTGGCATGCCTAAGTGGCAATTGATCGAGGCTTCTGTTGAAAAGCAAAGTCTTGTGGTGATGATCAATGCACAGCCTGTGTGGCACAGCTTTATGTAACGTGAATTCGCGAGCCTCACACCCCGGTTGTGAACCAAAAACGGGAGAAGGACCTCAGGGAGGGCATGTGTTTCTTTCTAGCTAGGGTGGTGTCAGTGACCTACCAGCCCTGACATTTATTTACTTTTCACCTATGTGGTTGTTGCTATTGCGAGGCGCCTCGGTTTGATCGGACGATCCGGGTCCAATGGAGTCATTTGTTGGCTCATTTACGCCCCAAAGGGCGGGGAAACGTAGTGTTCAGGCATTTTAATCCACATCGGTGGACCGACCATGACGATCCAAGGCTTGACTGAGTACTTGCCTGAGGCTCGGGCTAGAGAGTCTCGAATCGGTTGAGGACTATCTTTTGCCTCGGTTCATAGATGGAAATCCAATTTCCAAATACGCGACTTTGCGATTTTGATTGTGTAATCTATATATGGCGACATAGTGTTATGGGGCATTCATGCCGCCTATGATTGATACTTATGATTTGAAGTTGTTTTATACACTATACACTTATAATAGTATCAAATGATTTCTTTTAAACGTATCAAGCATTCTTGGCTATTATAAGGTAAAAACCCTATCCTCCGGCTTGCGTTGCATTGTGTGATGGGAACTGGGTCTTATAATAGCTTCATTTTTCTTTATTTAGCATTGCACTGTTTGTTTTATGCACTGGTATTCTTGGGAGGAAACCCGTTCCGTGTTATACGGCGTGGTCCCATGATTTACCTAACTTTAAAAATAAAGATTAATAACTGTTTTAGTTCTCACACCAGTCCCATGACTGACCTGGAGTTTATTGTTTTGACCTAAACTATGGGTGCCCTTATTTTGACATGGGCAGCCAGTAGTTTTGGTTTTGCAGATTTATATTCACAGGATCCTGGTTTACAGCTGGAACGATATCCGGAAATCTTTGTATCTGTATATCTCCTTCTAGTTGTGTTTTGTATTATTTTCCGCTGCAATGTAATTTAAATCTCTGATATTTCTATGTAATATTGATTCATTTATACTCTGTATATTCTTGTAATCTGATGCATTGTTGTAATATACAATGAAATGTTCATCTGTCTGCGTTCTGTTGTGGCTTGTTCTCGAACTATCCGCTCTTTCCCAACCGGGGAAGTTACGGGTTTTCACAGTTGGTATCAGAGCTTTGGTTTACAAAGCTTAGAGAAAAAGGCACATTAGAACCATACGAAAGAATTCATCAGATATTGGATTAGCAATATCCAATGAGAATGACTCGTTAGAGATGGGATCAGTAGTATCCTAGAACGAGTGTGAAGAGTATATTTTTAAAATTGTAAACCAATTTTGTTTTGAAAATTTAAATCAATTATTCGTAGTTGATTATTTATTTGTATTGATTTGGACAGTCCAGTATACAAAGAATTTGCATATACGCCTTGCAAACGTATATTCAAAGTTTTAATATATTGGATAGATATAGCATCACACTCTAGTCGCCCGGAGATGATATTGATGATAGCGATCGCATCATCAACATTTATGTTTGAGTTTCGAAGGTGGGCTTTCTATATATTTCCTATTGACTGGTGTGAGAACCAAAACTAGATAGCACTTATTGTTGTGATTTGGCATCAAAAATGTGATTTTTGACTATATATCAAAGTTATGCATTTGAAAAGCTAATCAACTAATTGATTGATGGTTGTATTGTTTGATTATTGTTTGAATAATTAAAATTTAAACCATTTAGTTCATTTGAATCAAATATTGAATAATATTGAAATTAGTCGCATTTGCTTGCATATACATGTACTTACATTGAACAGGTCATAGCAAGGAGGCTAGAGCAGAGAATAAAATTTGTTTGCCCGACAAATAGGTACATGTTTATTACATAATTTACTGTTTCGTTTGGGTGATGATGATTTTATGAGCCTATTGGCTAGTCGCTTGGCTTTTTCTTTTTCTTTTTGAGATCAGAAGGCCTATATGGCAATTTCGGGATTTTCCCGTGGCTCCCGGTGCAGGGGAGGTGATGGCGAAATTTTTCGAAAATTTAGGGTGTTAGCCAAATTTTTGAAGAATTTGAAAATTCTCAGAAACTGAAAAGTTGGACAATGGAAGCCAGATCGAACGTAGAGTTGAATGATCAAACCACTTTCGACTTTGTTCCTTTTCGGGGACGAAAAGTTTTAAGTGGGGGAGATTGTAACAACCCGAAAATCTGGGCCAGTTTAAAATTTTTATTTTTGCAATTTTAGCGAATTTTGATTATTCAAAATGACATATTTAGATAATAACGACGAGAAATTTATTTTGAATATAATTCAAACGTATATATTTATATTCGTCGTCGTTAGAATATAAATATTATATATAATTATAAATGGAATTGAAAATGGCGCGGTAGTTCGATAATTCGATTTCAAACTTCAATTGAACGTACCGGGTGCAAAACAAACCGGATTTTAGTGAAACCAAAAATAATGGAATCTAATTGTGAATATCTTTCTGACGAATCCGAAAAATCAAAATTTCATAGCGGGAATCAAAAGATACGTCCAGTTGAAAATTCTGAATAGTCGCTATGAAATTCAGGCCCTTAAAAATGGAAATTTTGCAAACGACCTCAGATTTCGACGAAACCACTTTTTTTGGGTCTGTGATGTAAAGTTATTGCTAGATTCCAATTTTCATAATTTTTCGAATCAATATGTGAGCGTGGCAAAGGAAAACGCGCTTGACCAGTTTCAGTTGATTTTAATCAACTGGAAAATGGCCATTTTTCAAACGGTCTCAGAATTTGACGAAATTAGTTTTGTTAGGACCGTATCGTCAATACGAAGTTAGAAATAATTTTTCTGGAATTTTTCGGGTCTGTATGTGGTCCCGGTAAATGAAAATGTGCGTTTAAATTGAATATATAAAGAATTATACTTTAAATTCAACGGAAACTGATTCAAACAGTCGAATTGGCCTACGATACATATCCCATTTTGTTCTAAACGGGGGTAAAACGCTGGGAACGACAATCGGCGGGTTCGATTTCGAGTTCGAAATATAAAGTTACTTTATAGAGGATAAATTAAATAAAACCAAATAAAATAAAATAAAATAAACCCTTTCCACCCATCCTCCCTTAGTCAACGCCCCCGCCCCCCCTTTTCCTTTCCACGTTCATAACAGGTATCTCGAAAAAAAAGAAAAAAAAGAAATGAGGGCACGAGGCCCTAGCCGCCTCCGTATAGATCACCGCGCCACCGCGCCACAGGCGTGGCCACCATCCCTCTCCCCAAGGTCCGACCTCAGCCCCGATCCCCCTATCTGTCCAGCGCGAGCTCCATCTCGCGAGCCTGAAACCCCACGCCCTGGTTCCAAAACCGTCGCCCACCCTGAAGCCGAAGACCGGAGCCGTCAAGGTCCCCGCCGCCGCACTGGAAGCCACCCCCCCCCCCCCCCCGGCGAGCCATCGCGAGCAGCAGTGCGCTAACCCCTCCCTGACCTGCGTGCAACCCCCTTTTTCCTTTTAAGGCCAATGTAAGTTTTAAATTCGAGTTTAACTGATTTTTGTTTAGATTTAAAAACTGATTTTTGTTTAGATTTAAAAACTGATTTTGTTTAGTTTTTTTTTTAAAAAAAAAACTAAAAAGATGTGATTTTTATAAATATAAATATGTGATTTTTATAAATATAAAGATGAGATTTTTTGTTTGTTTAAAAATTTGATTTTTAATTGGTGAAAGAAATGATTTTTATAAAGAGAAAAGACACGATCTTTATATGGATGTCATTGGATTTTTATTGTATGTAGAGCACTATAAAAGTATGGTTTTTTATGTATATGTAACAATATAAAATTCGATTTCTAGAAATATAAAGGAGCGTTTTTATATGTAAAAAGCAAGGAGGAAAATTGGATTTTCATATATAATTTGGTATAAAAGTTTGATTTTTATATATTGAATAACATGGTAAAAATTCGATTTTTATATATTGAATAGCATAGTAAAAATTCGATTTTTATATATTGAATAGCATAGTAAAAATTCAATTTTTATATATTGAACAGCATAGTAAAAATTCGATTTTTATGTATTGAATAGTAACGTAAAAATTCGATTTTTACATATGTAGAGAATACGGGCAGCAAAAGCGACAAAAGGCGAGAACGATGAAGATTTCTACTTTTGAAGTGTCGTGAAGATGGATTAGCTATCGGTGAGAACTTCTCACTCTTCAATTTCTTTTCTAGTTATATATATATACTAGGATGCAGACGGTGTTTAGTAGCACCCGACACCCGTCATCCACAGACCATGGATGGCTTGTTTGTTTAATTGTTCGGTTGTGTAGTTAGTTAGATTATTTGATTTGAATTGAATTGTTTGGTGAAATGAAATTGATTTGATTGATGTGTGAATGGCGTGGGCCTTCACTAGACCGGGGATAAGGCTAGGCCTTGTCCCGTTTCTAGTATCGTGCCGTTATGCCGCCGAATTTTTCTAAAAATAAGTTGGAAAAATAAAGATAACATTTTATTTAATAAATGAACCGAATAGAATATTCATAGGTTGAATAAAATAGTTTGATCGTTAAAAATATAATTTTTAACGTGAATGTGAATAAATAAATATTCATTTACAAACCGGACGGTTTGTTTATGTACACCAATTTGAAGGACATTGATTGGGACGATAAATTTTACACATCGCCCAACTGCACAAATAAAATCTGTGTTTGATTGTTTGAAACCCCACACGGGTATTGGGATGATATTTGAAGTACACCAATCCCGATTGTTTAGTTGTATGTCGATCGATTGATTGACAGGCTGCTATAAGCGTTGAATATTTATATTTGATGCTTATACAGTGTAGAATGCACTTTGGATGATGGTTGATTATTCATCGTTGTTGATATTTACATGTGTTGTAGAAAATCCATATAATTAACATTGTATGGTAATTGATTGGGCCTCATTCCAGTTTTGAAAAAGAAATATTTGAGAAAGAAATATTTGAGAAAGAAATATTTGAATAGAAATATTTGAAATAGAATATTTGAAAATAGAAACATATAAAGCCGCGTTGATAGATTGACGCCATTTTGACGTAAACGATATTTATATTGATTTTATTCAAATTGAAGTGAATATTAAAGTGAATTGAAATTCGAATTTAATTGAATTGATTTGAAATTCGAAATAAACTGAAATGGTTTGAAATTGAAATTGAATTGATTTGAAATTCGAAATAAACTAAAATGGTTTGAAATTGAAATAGAATTGAAATCGTTTTGGTTTGAAATTGAAATAGAATTGAAATCGTTTTGGAAATGAATTCGAATAGAATTGAAATAGAATTGAAATCGTTTTGGTTTGAAATTGAAATAGAATTGAAACCGTTTTGGAAATGAATTCGAATAGAATTGAAATAGAATTGAAATCGTTTTGAAGTGAATTCGAATTGAAATTGAAATTGAAATTGAAATCAATTTGAAATGAATTTAAAACGAATTTATATTGTAATATTCAATTTTGATTAGAAATTGAATATGAAGTTGAAACCGTTTTGAAAACGAATTTAAAACGATTTATAAATCAAGTTTTTAAAAAGGAAATCGAAGAAGTATATATTATATATATTATATATATAATATAATGGCCTGAATAGAACGCGCCGCGGTAGTTCGCGAATTTCGACCATTGACTTCGAACGGATATTACGGGAGATCCGACTGTCGGATTCTCCTGAAACCGGAACCGTTGGGTTCATATCGAAAAAAGCTTTCTAACGAATATTAGAAATTAGAAATCTAACGGTTGGATTTGGAATTATGTCCAAATCAAATTTGAAAAAGGTCGCTATAAGTGCAGTTCGATGGCCATTGATGGAAATCGACTGTACGGGCCTTGATAAAATTATTAATAATAGTAATAATTTATGTAAAATCATAAGAAATGATTTGTGAAGAATTGGGATGAAAAACTCCATATTTGAAAAGATAAAAATAGATTTTTATCAAAATGAACTAGTTTTGAACTAGAGTTATAATTCTATTTATTTTTAAATAAATAAATCGAATGTGAAATGGTTTTGAATATAACCATAATTTCCAACAATTATAGTGGAATGGATTTGAATCGAAATTGTCTTTGTATTATTTCGATGTTGGAATTTGTGATTATACAGATGTTGTTATGGAAATTTGAAAGATATATATTTATATCGTTATTTCCAATACGACATTTGTTAATCGTAGAATTTGATATTGAATATAAGCCGATATATTTTCTATTCAGAGCCTTGTATTTAATATCAAATGTGATTTGGGTTTATCGTGAATGGTGTCTTTATTAACATTGTTCTTGAACCCAATTGAGTAAAGATTAAATCTTTTATTTAGATAATGAAGCGTTCCAATTAAATAATATTTAATTAGAATCGAATTAGTATTGATTTTTGGGTTTATCGTGAACAGTGTTTTAAATAACACTTGTTCTTTAACCCGATAATTAATGGAAGGTGATTTTGGGTTTACCGTGAACCGTGTTTTAAATGACACTGATTCTTTAACCCAGTCAAAGATTAAAACTAAGTGGAGTTTTAATGAATCTTTAATTAGATTGAAATAATCGAAATGGAGTATCACCAGTTTTGCTCCAGGCGTTAGTTAAATCTTTAATTAGATTTGAACGTGAAATGGTAATTGAATTTACCGATAACACCGTGGTGTTAGATATGAAGTATAACCAGTTTTACCTCATGGGATGAATAGGTTGGGATTGGAAAATTAAAACAAATGATTACTTCGGTAAGGTTCGTTAATCCCGACTAGTTGAATCGAAATTCAAAAGAAGATTAGAGAATAAATTCAAGGAATTTATCTTGGATAAAATTAATGGGAACCTTTCCCTATGAATGTGAAATTTAGAAACTAACTGTCGGTTAGCTAAGCAGACTGGTTTTCTGGATATTGATCTGATGTTGGTTTCGACCTTCGGGGTTAATATTTGGGGAATTATTCTCTTGATTAATTTACGGTTAGTGACTGATAAATTGGAATGAGGCGTATGTTGTGTTTGTGTAACACTTATTTAAAATATACGCGAGTTATTCGGAAAGACCGGGATTATCCCATTCTGAATAACCGATACGACGATAAGTCGAAGATGAAAACGATGGTCGAAGACCGGAGGTCTTCACGTCGTTTGGGTGATTACCGATGATCTTGATTGGGCTGTACACCCAAGAAGATGGAAACAGTTGGTGATCATCCAGACGTGCTTGGAGATCGATGGATATGCGGGGTACTAGGTGCCTCCAGTTTCGTTCAGACCCAGAATGGACTTGTAAATGGACTGTGTGCCTGACATTGGATTTTAGTCCGTGTGATTGATCTCTATTAAATATATATCTGTTTGGCGGTGGAGAATTTATTCTTTTGCTTAACGCCCTTCTCTGAGACGTACGAGCTCAGGGGTTATATATTGATGGATATCAAACGCATGGAGTGAATTGCCTATGTGGCATGCCTAAGTGGCAATTGATTGAGGCTTTTGTTGAAAAGCAAAGTCTTGTGGTGACGATCAAAGCACAACCTGTGTGGCATAGCTTTGTGTAAGGTGAATTCGCGAGCCTCACACCCCGGTTGTGAACCAAAAACGGGAGAAGGACCTCAGGGAGGGCATGCGTTTCTTTCTAGCTAGGGTGGTGTCAGTGACCTACCAGCCCTGACATTTATTTACTTTTCACCTATGTGGTTGTTGCTGTTGCGAGGCGCCTCGGTTTGATCGGACGATCCGGGTCCGATGGAGTCATTCTTTGGCTCATTTACACCCCAAAGGGCGGGGAAACGTAGTGTTCAGGCATTTTAATCCACATCGGTGGACAGGCCCTGACGATCCAAGGCTTGACTGAGTACTTGCCTGAGGCTTGGGCTAGAGAGTCTCGAATTGGTTGAGGACTATCTTTTGCCTCGGTTCATAGATGGAAATCCAATTTCCAAATACACGACTTTGCGATTTTGATTGTGTAATCTATATATGGCGACATAGTGTTATGGGGCATTCATGCCGCCTATGATTGATACTTATGATTTGAAGTTGTTTTATACACTATACACTTATAATAGTATCAAATGATTTCTTTTAAACGTATCAAGCATTCTTGGCTATTATAAGGTAAAAACCCTATCCTCCGTCTTGCGTTGCATTGTGTGATGGGAACTGGGTCTTATAATAGCTTCATTTTTCTTTATTTAGCATTGCGCTGTTTGTTTTATGCACTGGTATTCTTGGGAGGAAACCTGTTCCGTGTTATACGGCGTGGTCCCTTGATTTACCTAACTTTAAAAATAAAGATTAATAACTGTTTTAGTTCTCACACCAGTCCCATGACTGACCTGGAGTTTATTGTTTTGACCTAAACTCTGGGTGCCCTTATTTTGACACGGGCAACTAGTAGTTTTGGTTTTGCAGATTTATATTCACAGGATCCTGGTTTACAGCTGGAACGATATCCGGAAAGCTTTGTATCTGTATATCTCCTTCTAGTTGTGTTTTGTATTATTTTCCGCTGCATTGTAATTTAAATCTCTGATATTTCTGTGTAATATTGATTCAATTATACTCTGTATATTCTTGTAATCTGATGCATTGTTGTAATATACAATGAAATGTTCTTCCGTCTGCGTTCTGTTGTGGCTTGTTCTCGAACTATCCGCTCTTTCCCAACCGGGGAAGTTACGGGTTTTCACATTAATTAAGATGTAGAGAAGAATAACCAATTAATTAACATTTAATTGGATTTGAAATGGAATGTGAACTGGGTATATTGTGAACTGTGTTTTTAACGACATTCGTTCTTTAACCCGATTTACGGTGAAATGAGATTTGGAACTTATAAATCTTTTTATTAAATATTTAGTGGAGATTTTCCAAAGTAATGTTTTCCAATTTAATATATTGGAATGGAATTCGATTTGATAATAATCGAAGTGAGTTTCTATGAAGGAGACTTTTAATATATATATATGGAATTTAAAAGGCTTTGTCGTTATTCCATTTATATTAGTAGTCGGATATGGAAATTCATATCGATTATATATGTTGATTGGTTTTCCGTGAAGATTCCATTGTTAATGGAATGTGATTTTGGGTTTATCGTGAGCTGTGTTTTAAATGACATTAGTTCTTTAACCCAGTTAAAGATATGATTAATTCCTTAACCTAGATTAATCATTAAGTAATTATTTTTGGGGATTAATACTGAATTAGAGTTTTAATGAATCTTTAATTAGATTGAAATGTGAATCTGATAACTAAGATTATCAAATTCAAGAAATGATCGAGAATGGTGTATCCCCAGTTTTGCTCCAAGCGATAGTTAAATCCTTAATTAGATTTGAACGTGAAATGGTAAATAATTTTACCAATAACACTATGGTGTTAGATATGAAGTATTACCAGTTTTGCTTCATGGGATGAATAGGTTGGGATTGGGAAATTAAACAAATGATTACTTCGGTAAGGTTCGCTAATCCCGACTAGTTTGGATAAGCTATAATTTGGTTTGAATTGATATCCAAAGGAAGATTAAAGAATAAATTTAAAGAATTTATCTTTGATAAAATTAACGGGAACCTTTCCCAAAGGATATGAATATTTGAATAAAGGAATATTCTAGATTGGAATGAGGCGTATGTTGTGTTTTTATAGCACTTGCTTATTATATACGTGAGTTACTCAGAAAGACCATATTTATCCCATTCTGAATAACTGATTAGACGATATGTCGACGATGAAGATGGTGGTTGAAGACCGGAGGTCTTCACATCGTTTGGATGATTACTGATGCCTTGATTGGGCTGTACACCCAAGACAACATAATAAGTGGTGATCGTCGAGACATACTTAGAGATCGACCAGATATGCAAGGACCTCTCCCCTGTATTGGACATATGGGACGAGGAATAAGGTGCCTCCGGTTTCGTTCATATCCAGAACGAACTTGTAAATGGACTGTTTGCCTGACATTGGATTTCATTTTGTGTGATTGATAGGCATTAATTGCATAGCGTGAGTTGCCTGTGTGGCATGCTGAGATGCAAATGATCAAGGCTTCTGTTGAAAAGCAGAGTCTTGTGGTTGATGATCAAAGTACGGATTTTATATAGCATAGCTTTGTGTATAGCGTTAATTTGCGAGCCTCACACCGCGGTGTGAACCAGAAACGGGAGAAGGATCCAGAGAGAACATGTGCTTCCTTCTAGCTAGGAGTGGTGTCAGGGTTTTGCAAGCCCTGACATTTTACTTATGTGGATGATGGATAGCAAGGCGCCTCGGTTATATCGGTTACTACGAGGGCCGATGGATAGTTTGGTCGTATACTGACCAATTTTACGCCCCATAGGGCGGGAAACGTATTGTTCAGGCATTTTAATCCACTTTGTATGGACCCTCCCTATGGCTCCTAGGTGCAGTTGCGGCTGTTCCTGAGGCTTGGGCTAGACAGTCTCGAAGCGATAAGGACGATCCCTTGCCTTGGTTCATAGACGGAAATCCAACTTCCAATACGTGACATTTCGGTTTTATTTGTAGAGCCTAGTATAGCGACATAGTGGGATGGGGCACTATGCCGTCTATGATTGATACATTTATATTCGAAGTTGTTTTCATACACTTTAGTATCAAAACGATTTGTTTTAAACATACCAAGCATGTTTGGCTATTATAAGGGAAAACCATATCCTCCGGCTTGCATTGCATTGTGTGATGGGACCAGGGTCTTATAATAGCTTCATTTTTCCAAAGAGCATTGTGCTGTTTTGTTATATGCATTGGTATTCTTGGGAGGAAACTCATTCCGTGTTATACAGCGTAGTCCCTTGATATATCTGATTTTAAAGTAAAGTTTTAAATAACTGTTTTAGTTCTCACACCAGTCACATGACTGACCTGGAGTGTATTGTTTTAACCTAAACTCTGGGTGCCCATATTTTCCACATGGGCAGCTAGTAGTGTAACACCCCACACCCGCTATAGTCACTCACTAAGGGAATGCCATAGCATCGGTGGAGTATTTTTAGTGAGTATAGAACAGTAAAATTACAACAAGACAGATATAATGTAATACTTGAAAATTTAAAACATCATCTCATAGCAGCGGAAAGTAAAACATGTTTGGTTACATCATAAAACCATAACAAGAGTCAAGTACAAAATATCCATCCTGAATAAAATAAGTACATAATCCCACTAATCATAACAAATAGCCATAACAGAAAAGATAAGATAAGCTGAGCTCTACATCTACGGTCCAAGCTCCAAGAGATAGATAAAGCAAACTGATCAAAGCCCACTAGCACTAGGCCCAACCTGAGGACCTGAAGGAAAAAGATAAAAACAACGGGGGTCAGACATAAGCCTGAGTGAACCCTATCTCCTTAATAATACAATTATTAAAGTAATTAGGGTATGATATGAACTCGGTATGGTATCTTTGGGGATAATGACTACACTAAGTTGCCCACGAACACAGGACGAACTAAGATAACCGTAAAGACGCATCTACCCACCCAAGGATAATTACTAACTGCACCACACCAGACTTATTCACCCAAAGGTAATTCCTACACTGCACCACACCAGTTCTACCCACCAAGAGTAATT
This sequence comes from Allium sativum, assembly GCA_030737875.1. NCBI lineage: Eukaryota > Viridiplantae > Streptophyta > Magnoliopsida > Asparagales > Amaryllidaceae > Allium > Allium sativum. The sequence continues at coordinate 13,561 of JASFAX010003493.1, read as the reverse complement.
CCTACTTAAAGGTTGATCCCACTAAGTGTACTTAGTAATTTTTCACCCGGTAGTTTCTTGTACCCCTACACAGGTGCCGTCTGCCCCTATTTTTACTAGGTGTACCCACTACCCCAAGCGATCGGCTCCCTACCGTAGATACCCGTGCTGGTCCCACAAAAGGGGGTGTATCATTCCCCAAAGTGGCTACCATATAATATCACTGTGCACGGCTTTATATCTACCCGATGCAACAACGACTTACCAACCAGCCCGGGTCCACACACGCATATGAAACCCGTTGATCCCGCGTTGCCACCGCTAACCCGTTTTGGCCTCTTATAGTCAAGCCCAATATGCGTGTCCCGTCACCCGACAAGAGTCGAGCCTACAAAGATACGTTTGGGATATTGGTTGAAATGGGCCCCCACAAGCTACTACTTAAGCTTGTCGTTTAATCTAGTGCATCCCACTTAACCCTTTAACCATGTCCCCTTACATGTTATAAATCTTGGTTAAGTCCTTTAATCATATTTCAATTGCCACTTAGGGCACCCACTAGATTCCCACATGCCACCCATGGCACTTACTTAACCCCTTAATCATGTTTAATTACATGTTCCACCTTGGTTAAGTATTCTAATCGTATTCTCACATGCCACCCATGGCACTTACTTAACCCTTTTATCATGTTTAATTACATGTTCCACCTTGGTTAAGTATTCTAATCGTATTTTTCTATTGTCACCCAAGGCAACCCACTAGTCTCATCATGCCACCCCAAGGCACCCACTTAACCCCTCATGTCCCACTACATGCTAATATGGTTAAGTGTTTCTTAATTCATTAATTAAGATCATGACCTCATAAAGACCTCCCACATTAGACCGTCTTTTATGACTGCTGGATATGCCGGTTGGTTCCGGGCAGACTTCCGTCATAAAAAGGGCCTAACCTCGTGTCTTTACTTTAATCATGTATTTAATTTATGACTAAGACCTCTCACATTGGGCCAATCATTTGTAGCCGCTGGATGGCCGGTCGGTTCCGGGCAGACTTCCGCTACAAAAGGGTCCAACCTCGTGTCTTAGTTGATTAATTAATCCTAATTAATCACCCCCATATTAATTATCCCTAATTAATATCAGATTTTCCATAACATGGGTAGACCTAACTCAATAGGTAAATTCCCATGGGGTAGACCTAACTCAATAGGTAAATTCCCACTTATGGTAATTTATTTTTATTGTATGCTTAATCATACCCATTTCAACATACTTTTAATTAACCCCATCGTTCCCCACGTAAATCGTCATTATGACATAACATAATAAAGGGAAGATTTACCACACATAACATGGGTTTAGCATATAACTTTATCATGGGTTAAGAGGATGTCAACTTGCATATATGAGCATGTATTAACCCAACTATATTCGACCCAAACTTGCATATTATCAAACATGTGTCTTACATAACATGTTGCATATGAACTTACATATCATCAAACATGTGATTTGCATAACATGTTGCATATGAACTTACATATCATCATACATGTGATTTGCATAACATGTAGAACTTGCATTTTAGCATATACTTAACTTGCATAAGCACTCACATACTTGCATAAGCATTCATATACTTGCATAAGCTTGCATATCATGTTAAACTTGCATTTCAACATATACATAACTTGCATAAACATTCACATACTTGCATAGGCTTGCATATTATGTTAAACTTGCATTTCAACATATACATAACTTGCATAAACATTCACATACTTGCATAGGCTTGCATATTATGTTAAACTTGCATTTCAACATATACATAACTTGCATAAACATTCACATACTTGCATAGGCTTGCATATTATGTTAAACTTGCATTTCAACATATACATAACTTGCATAAACATTCATATACTTGCATAGGCTTGCATATTAGGTTAAACTTGCATTTCAACATATACATAACTTGCATAAACATTCACATACTTCCATAGGCTTGCATATTATGTTAAACTTGCATTTCAACATATACATAACTTGCATAAACATTCACATACTTGCATAGGCTTGCATATTATGTTAAACTTGCATTTCAACATATACATAACTTGCATAAACATTCATATACTTGCATAGGCTTGCATATTATGTTAAACTTGCATTTCAACATATACATAACTTGCATAAACATTCATATACTTGCATAAGATGTTAAACATGCATATAAGCATATACATGACTTGCATAAGTACTCACATACTTGCATAACATGTTTGCATAATGGATCCATATTCACTTAGTGTTTTGCATCATAAACATCATGAAACAACTTGCATAAAAATATCATGATTACATATTATGAAACTTGCATGACATAAGGCATATAACTTGCAAAACACATAATATTCACTACATCAAGCTTGCATAAATATATGGATCCACAAACATAGCCATACTTTATCACATCTTATCATAATCAATTCAATAATTGATTATTAAGGGGATAGAAGCTCACCAAAACAAGATTAGCAAGTTAAATGAAGCAAATCCCAATGATTAAGTAGAAGAAGATGTAGATTAGCTTGCAAACCCTCTTAGGATTTTTAGTGGAGGCTCTCCAATTTTCTAAGTGGTGGCATAATGGCCTTAGATCTATTTTTGGTAAGGATAAGGGGGGTATTAGGGTGTATATATAGATTAGTTAGATGTTTTAGGACCATAGGATATACCCTAGAACCAATCCTAGCCTTTAAAGCATGTCTTGGGGAAGAAGTCAAGTGTAGGAACCATTTAGGGCCCAAAAAAAACAGCCCAAAACTCATCCCGGGCCTCAAAACATGAGCAGTTTTCGTTTTTGATTTTTCGTGAAACTTTGACGGGCCATAACTTGGTCATACGGACTCCGATTTACGAAAACTCGGACTCTATTTCGCGTATTTTTCCGAGACGAACGCAATGGCACAGCCCGTTTCCCCCGATTCAGAATATTAAATTTAATTCTGCTCTGATTTATGTTATAACAAGTTATTTAACATACGGGGTGTTACATTCTCCCCTACTTAAAGGATTTCGTCCCCGAAATCTCTAAGTCAAGAAGAACGTATCCTACCAACCAAACAACCATCTACTCAACCATCAAACACTGGCATCCATTGTCCTTAAACAATTTCTAATGATGTATGAGCATATGCAAAAAGTGTGTGTATATGTTCCCTATCTAATGTATGAACATATGCAAACCATGATAGTGCCATGCATCCATTATGTATGCGAGGGAACCCTATCGACACATACAATATCTACATGAGTGCACAATCATTCACCAAAATGCATCATCCATATGATAACACAATCATTATACATCTATAAATATAGCTTCCTACACACAATTTTATGCAATATGCAATATGAAGTGATTGAGCCGATCTAGTGCCTAGAGTGTGTGTATATGCATCCACGAGCAACCACTAGCAAACACTTGCATCCACTTGCATCCATCATACATAACATGTCTCAAACACATGTTTCAACCATAGGACTATCCTATCTGAAGGTCAAAGGTACTAACGAGAGGACATACTAAGGATAAGATAAGTACCAGTCAAACGATAAAGGAGAAGTTAAAAGACATACTCTCAAAAAGAAATGGATACAAAGAACGCATCTTCGCTTCCGTCTCCCAAGTTGCGTTGTTCTCCTCTTCTCCCCATTGTACTTTGACTAGCCGAACCTCTCGATTCCTCAATTTCCTAGTCTCTGACCCAAGGATGCGAGTAGGAGCTCGTCGAATAGTCGCATCACGCTCTGCTTCCACTTCTCTAAGCAAACTTGGCTCTACCACCTCTGCGGTCTTATGTAGGCACTTCCTCCCATGGAATACATCATGTACACCACTAAGTCTGTCGGGCAACTCCACCAATGGAAGATGCTCCTCCCATGTACCTCCAAAAATCCAAGATACATAGCCTCAAAAGGTCTTCTAAAATATGATTCACCCTCTCGGTCTGGCCGTCCGTCTGAGGATGATATGCGGTACTCAAACGCAACTGAGTCCCTACCGCCTTTTGCAAACTCTTCCAAAACTCTCTAGTGAAGACAGGATCTCGATCACTCACTATACTGGAGGGTACCCGATGCAATCGAACTATCTCTCGAAGATATACAAAAGCTAGCCATGGAGCAGTCCACTTACTCTTCATAGGTATGAAATGGGTGTTCTTAGTAAGTCTGTCTACCACCACCCAAATTCCTGTATTACTCTTTCTCGATCTGGGTAACCTGTCAATAAAATCCAACGAGACGCTGTCCCACTTTCATTGCGGAACCTCCAATGGGTGAAGCAACCCACCTGGTTTCTTTTGCTCCGTCTTTACTCGTTGGCACACCAAGCATCGAGCGACATGCTCGGCCACATCTTTCTTCATACCGGCCCAGAAGAAAGCCCTCTTCATGTCTTGGTACATCTTACCCCCACCGGGATGAATGGTCATCCTAAAACGGTGTGCGTCATCAAGAATAGCCTTCCTCAAACCCTCGTCCTGCGGTACACAAAGTCTACTGTCTCTACGCAAGCACCCTCTATCATCTAGGGTGTACCTACTCAAATGGCTGGACGACTCCCCCCTTATGAGCTTCTCTACTAACTCAACCAACTGTGGGTCGCCCCTCTGTGCTTCTCCAATCCGCCCCAAAAGAGTAGGTCTAACTTCCAAAGAAGCTAGCAAACCGGGTACAAAGTCAACGGAAGGTCTAAAGTCAAACTTAGAAATAAACTCTAAGCTCCGTCGTTCAACGAACAATGAACTCAAGGACAACCTTTTTCTACTTAAGGTGTCCGTTACCATGTTACCCTTACTCATAGGATGCTAAGGATCCCATCCGCTTTTGCTGTGCTAAGACTATGCGCTCGAAGAGTCTCCAACACTTCCCTAAGATGTAGGGCATGCTCTTCTCCACCAGAATATCATCCAAAATCATCACAACTGTCTCCCACGCAGACCACCCTAGTCGAATTCGGCATCCCCCAAATGCAAGCCTCAAAGGCCTAAACCAATATCAGACAAACACCCAAGGGATACCTCCTTCGAATTCAGACGACCTACGTGAGACGATACTAGTAAAAATGGCTAAATAATTAAGCCCTTGACCAATTCTGGATGTTCTCGCCAGTCTCGCTCCAAAACCGTCGTTTATCCTATACTGGCCCTGCTCAGCCTATTGAGCACATACGAAAACTTATTTCGCTCCTAGAAAAGACCCAGATGTCATCTACAAAGACCATCACGAACTTATTTAGGTACTCCCTGAACACCCTTCTCAACAAAGTATGCGGGGGCGTTCGTCAAACCCAATGGCATCACCAGCCACTCATAAAAGAAATCATCCGGAGTCCCAAAGGCAGTCTCCTCTATACTATTCTCAGCCACTCTCAACTGATGAAATCCCGTGGCTAAGTCCTACTACAAAAATACTGAGGCGCCAGCCAACTGATCAAGGAGATCATTAATCCTCGGCAATGGGTATCTATTCTTCTTTGTGAGTTTCTTTAGTTCCCTTTAGCCTACACAAAGTCTGAGGGACCCATCCGCCTTCATAACAAAAACTACTGGAGCGCCCCACTCCGATATACTTCGTCTTATGAACCCCTTCTCAAGCAAATCGCCTACTTACTTATGGAGTTCCCTCCTCTCACTAGGAGCCATGTGGCACACTAGCCAAGATACTGGTTTGGCATTATCCACCAGATATATTCGGAAGTCAATCTCCCGCTTCGGAGGTAAGCCCTTCACCTCCTCAAACACATCCGGGTATTCCCGGACCGCTCTAACAGATCGCAGACTCTAGACCAACGTGTCAGGCGATTCTAGATACCTTAGCATAACAGATTCTATGGGATTACAAGAGATCTCGAGAGTGTTACTTAGGCGGCCCATAAGCCTAACAACTCTCCCTTCAAAATGAAGAACAGCACTCCTACTGGATAACCAGTCCATGCCCAAAATTAACCCATAGCCCGCGAAGCCCAACAAGCATCACATCTAAACTCAACGCTAAGTATAGAAACTTTCAAAGCCAAACATATCATGGAGCCCCAACTGGGTTTGAAACAACTAAGGGATCATCTACCAAACTGGTGTCTAAGTGCAGTGACTCAACTAACAATGGTGGGATAAACAAACTCAATATATCAGAATCAAATAAAGCTTGAATCGGATGATAAAGAAATCCAAATTCCAACCTAGACGGTCATATCCCCATCTGGTACCCTAGTCGTGAGGGAATACAACTACCCTCCAGAAGATTCCATACCTTGCCCTTGCTTCTTTGAACAATCCTAATAAGGTGTCCTATTCCTCTTAAAAGGATAACCACTTGCCTTCTTCTTCCCTATTCTCCACTCGTAACCTCCCACCAATGAGGTTTCATCTTTCATTAACCAAACAACTATTTGAGCCTTCCTCCCATCGTTTATCCAATAGATACCTACCAGTCCTCCTCCTTCTTGAACCAACTTCTAATCCGACTAACGTCTAAGTCCCTTGAAGTGGTTTTCCATCCTTATCTATCTTAGAAAGATCATCTATACGCGGAGGGGAAACTCAAAACGAGAGAAAGGAAGAGATTCAAAATGGAGAATTCGAAAGATATAGATATGGCTATTGGGGATTATGCTTTCCATTCAAAAACTTTTCTCTTAAAAGACATGTTTTTGAAAATACTCCTTTCCAAAAGTATTCTTAGAAAATAGTTTTTCTAAAAATTTTATCTGTTCCGGTAACCTTAAGCTCTGATACCACGTGTAACACCCCACACCCGCTATAGTCACTCACTAAGGGAATGCCATAGCATCGGTGGAGTATTTTTAGTGAGTATAGAACAGTAAAATTACAACAAGACAGATATAATGTAATACTTGAAAATTTAAAACATCATCTCATAGCAGCGGAAAGTAAAACATGTTTGGTTACATCATAAAACCATAACAAGAGTCAAGTACAAAATATCCATCCTGAATAAAATAAGTACATAATCCCACTACTCATAACAAATAGCCATAACAGAAAAGATAAGATAAGCTGAGCTCTACATCTACGGTCCAAGCTCCAAGAGATAGATAAAGCAAACTGATCAAAGCCCACTAGCACTAGGCCCAACCTGAGGACCTGAAGGAAAAAGATAAAAACAACGGGGGTCAGACATAAGCCTGAGTGAACCCTATCTCCTTAATAATACAATTATTAAAGTAATTAGGGTATGATATGAACTCGGTATGGTATCTTTGGGGATAATGACTACACTAAGTTGCCCACGAACACAGGACGAACTAAGATAACCGTAAAGACGCATCTACCCACCCAAGGATAATTACTAACTGCACCACACCAGACTTATTCACCCAAAGGTAATTCCTACACTGCACCACACCAGTTCTACCCACCAAGAGTAATTCCTACTTAAAGGTTGATCCCACTAAGTGTACTTAGTAATTTTTCACCCGGTAGTTTCTTGTACCCCTACACAGGTGCCGTCTGCCCCTATTTTTACTAGGTGTACCCACTACCCCCAAGCGATCGGCTCCCTACCGTAGATACCCGTGCTGGTCCCACAAAAGGGGGTGTATCATTCCCCAAAGTGGCTACCATATAATATCACTGTGCACGGCTTTATATCTACCCGATGCAACAACGACTTACCAACCAGCCCGGGTCCACACACGCATATGAAACCCGTTGATCCCGCGTTGCCACCGCTAACCCGTTTTGGCCTCTTATAGTCAAGCCCAATATGCGTGTCCCGTCACCCGACAAGAGTCGAGCCTACAAAGATACGTTTGGGATATTGGTTGAAATGGGCCCCCACAAGCTACTACTTAAGCTTGTCGTTTAATCTAGTGCATCCCACTTAACCCTTTAACCATGTCCCCTTACATGTTATAAATCTTGGTTAAGTCCTTTAATCATATTTCAATTGCCACTTAGGGCACCCACTAGATTCCCACATGCCACCCATGGCACTTACTTAACCCCTTAATCATGTTTAATTACATGTTCCACCTTGGTTAAGTATTCTAATCGTATTCTCACATGCCACCCATGGCACTTACTTAACCCTTTTATCATGTTTAATTACATGTTCCACCTTGGTTAAGTATTCTAATCGTATTTTTCTATTGCCACCCAAGGCAACCCACTAGTCCCATCATGCCACCCCAAGGCACCCACTTAACCCCTCATGTCCCACTACATGCTAATATGGTTAAGTGTTTCTTAATTCATTAATTAAGATCATGACCTCATAAAGACCTCCCACATTAGACCGTCTTTTATGACTGCTGGATATGCCGGTTGGTTCCGGGCAGACTTCCGTCATAAAAAGGGCCTAACCTCGTGTCTTTACTTTAATCATGTATTTAATTTATGACTAAGACCTCTCACATTGGGCCAATCATTTGTAGCCGCTGGATGGCCGGTCGGTTCCGGGCAGACTTCCGCTACAAAAGGGTCCAACCTCGTGTCTTAGTTGATTAATTAATCCTAATTAATCACCCCCATATTAATTATCCCTAATTAATATCAGATTTTCCATAACATGGGTAGACCTAACTCAATAGGTAAATTCCCATGGGGTAGACCTAACTCAATAGGTAAATTCCCACTTATGGTAATTTATTTTTATTGTATGCTTAATCATACCCATTTCAACATACTTTTAATTAACATATTAATTAACCCCATCGTTCCCCACGTAAATCGTCATTATGACATAACATAATAAAGGGAAGATTTACCACACATAACATGGGTTTAGCATATAACTTTATCATGGGTTAAGAGGATGTCAACTTGCATATATGAGCATGTATTAACCCAACTATATTCGACCCAAACTTGCATATTATCAAACATGTGTCTTACATAACATGTTGCATATGAACTTACATATCATCAAACATGTGATTTGCATAACATGTTGCATATGAACTTACATATCATCATACATGTGATTTGCATAACATGTAGAACTTGCATTTTAGCATATACTTAACTTGCATAAGCACTCACATACTTGCATAAGCATTCATATACTTGCATAAGCTTGCATATCATGTTAAACTTGCATTTCAACATATACATAACTTGCATAAACATTCACATACTTGCATAGGCTTGCATATTATGTTAAACTTGCATTTCAACATATACATAACTTGCATAAACATTCACATACTTGCATAGGCTTGCATATTATGTTAAACTTGCATTTCAACATATACATAACTTGCATAAACATTCACATACTTGCATAGGCTTGCATATTATGTTAAACTTGCATTTCAACATATACATAACTTGCATAAACATTCATATACTTGCATAGGCTTGCATATTATGTTAAACTTGCATTTCAACATATACATAACTTGCATAAACATTCACATACTTCCATAGGCTTGCATATTATGTTAAACTTGCATTTCAACATATACATAACTTGCATAAACATTCACATACTTGCATAGGCTTGCATATTATGTTAAACTTGCATTTCAACATATACATAACTTGCATAAACATTCATATACTTGCATAGGCTTGCATATTATGTTAAACTTGCATTTCAACATATACATAACTTGCATAAACATTCATATACTTGCATAAGATGTTAAACATGCATATAAGCATATACATGACTTGCATAAGTACTCACATACTTGCATAACATGTTTGCATAATGGATCCATATTCACTTAGTGTTTTGCATCATAAACATCATGAAACAACTTGCATAAAAATATCATGATTACATATTATGAAACTTGCATGACATAAGGCATATAACTTGCAAAACACATAATATTCACTACATCAAGCTTGCATAAATATATGGATCCACAAACATAGCCATACTTTATCACATCTTATCATAATCAATTCAATAATTGATTATTAAGGGGATAGAAGCTCACCAAAACAAGATTAGCAAGTTAAATGAAGCAAATCCCAATGATTAAGTAGAAGAAGATGTAGATTAGCTTGCAAACCCTCTTAGGATTTTTAGTGGAGGCTCTCCAATTTTCTAAGTGGTGGCATAATGGCCTTAGATCTATTTTTGGTAAGGATAAGGGGGGTATTAGGGTGTATATATAGATTAGTTAGATGTTTTAGGACCATAGGATATACCCTAGAACCAATCCTAGCCTTTAAAGCATGTCTTGGGGAAGAAGTCAAGTGTAGGAACCATTTAGGGCCCAAAAAAAACAGCCCAAAACTCATCCCGGGCCTCAAAACATGAGCAGTTTTCGTTTTTGATTTTTCGTGAAACTTTGACGGGCCATAACTTGGTCATACGGACTCCGATTTACGAAAACTCGGACTCTATTTCGCGTATTTTTCCGAGACGAACGCAATGGCACAGCCCGTTTCCCCCGATTCAGAATATTAAATTTAATTCTGCTCTGATTTATGTTATAACAAGTTATTTAACATACGGGGTGTTACAAGTAGTTTTGGTTTTGCAGATTTATTCTTATAGAATCTTGTTTTACAGCTGGAATGATATTCAGAAAGCTCTGTATCCGTATATCTCTTTCAGTTGTGTTTTTTTTATTTTCCGCTGCATTGTAATTTGTAAATCTCTGATATTTTTCTGATGTATAATATTTTTTCATACTCTGTATATTCTTGTACTCTGATGTAAATTATTGTAATAAGCAATGAAATGTCTTCTGTTTGTGTTCTGATTTGTCGTATTCTCAAAGCAATCCGGGCTTTCCTTTATGGGAAGTTCGGTTCGTTTCAAGTTTCAACTGAACCAATTTATTTTAATTAAAATATTAATTCATTCTTATCAACGAAAATTTTCAAATATTCCATAATATTTCTAACGCCTTAAATTTTCGGAAAATTTCGCTAGCACCTCCTTTTTCCGGCTCAATCGGTAAAACTACAATTTGCCTCTCTAGGCCTTCTCAACTCAAAAGAAAATCAAACAGCCAAGCGGCTTGCCAAATCGGCTCATAAATCACCAAATCCATATAAAAATAAACTTGTACCTTTTTGTCGGGCATATCATTTATATCATTCCTATCTGCTACCAATTCAGCATACACAAATGTCATCGCAATCAATCTCTTATCCAAGCCAAATTACATTTTGAACTCAAGTATTATCATTTATTCCAAATTCTTAAATCATCAATCCAACTTACTTGATATTTATTCATATTCAAATTCCACTAAATCTTTTATTCGATTTCAATTTGCTTCTCACATTTCTATTTAATTCACATTTAATTCAAACAATCTTTCCTAGGAATTTTAAACAGTTTAGCTTTTCTAAAACCAGATATCCCTTTTTAGGATTCAAAACAACTTATTTCCTCAAAACAATTCAAAACAAAAATTTTGGTAGTAATCCGTCACTTAGAACTCGAAAATGAACACTGATGATGTAGCCAGCATCATCAGAGTTATTTCCCAGCGATCAAAGTGAGATCCATACTATATCACTTTTCAAAATTCATTTTTAAATACCTTTATTTTGAAATTTGTTTCAAAATATCCATCCAAAGCTTGTAAAACAATTTAAAATCTCCCAGGATTTTAAAATCACCATATATTTAATCCAAATCCATTTATAAACACTTATTCAAATTTCTAGAGTTTTAGTTTCAAACTTGGTTTAAATTCAGATTTAATCCATCTAATTTTTATATATTATACTTATACAAATTTTGATTAGTTATTTACATAACCATTTATATTATAATCTTATCGAGTCTAATAACAACCAATATATCCAGTATATTATAATAATTCCAATATCAATACTTTCTTTTATATCAAAATATAATTTGGGTAAAATTATTTCATTTATCCTTATTTCAAAACATACTATGTCGGTTCACCGTGTTCAAGTGTTTAGAAACTCCTATCGATACAGTGGATCAAACTGATCAACTCGAATTCATAAACAACTCAACCAATAAATCTCCACAATATAAAACAATTTTTATAAAATCTACTAATACATTCGCTCGTATATATACACTCAACTTAATCTAGGGCATTACTAACCCCATCTCTATCGAGTTACACCACAGAGCAAAGGTAATCACTTGACCTCGCTCTGATACCACTCTAACGACCCGGGGAATTTTCGACCTTGGTAATCGACATAAACTCAATGTCGAATATCCAAGCATCGGAAATACCGGATAGTTAATGGAAGAAGTTAGAGGGTGAGGAAGGATAAGATAGTAATTTAGAATAGAAGAAGAAGAGCACCAATACAACATCAGAGTAACATGAATCTCACAGCGGAACGAATAAAATAAAGTATACAACATAAATTTTAAATACAAATCTGTCATTTGTATACACATATCATCATTAGAGCATAACAATTACATCACAGCGAAAATAACAATAGCTATAAAATCCTGAAGGCCACTGCTCCCAGCTCTCAGTATATCTATAAAATCCTGAATACTTGACTACCCGTACAAATTTGGCACCCAAGAGCTTAGGGAAAACAAAATAAACTCTAAGTCAGTCATGTGATTGGTGTGAGTAAACTCCAAACATTTGTTTAATTTTTTTAAAATCCTTTTAAAAGAAGGAGTAATCATAAGACCAATCCACACATAAACACGGGTGGTTTTTACCTTACGATAACCCAAAACATTCTTTTAAACTCCACAGTCTTCTGATATTATAATAATGTCTAAATCAAATAAATAGCAATCTCGTAGAATGCTTTCATCTCACGCTTTACATATATAATATACAATCAAAAATCACGGGCTCTTATTGTATAATGAATTCCTAACTATGACAAGGTATGGAACCACCTTCCGATCATTGTACTCTAGAAGCGATACACTGGAGTTCAACAAGAGCATCTTGTAACTCGGCCACACATGACCGGCCATTCATTTCGCTTGAATGTTCCGAATATATTATCACCTTACGGTTGATATACCAACATAACCGTTCCCGCGAGATACAGAATTGAAAGAAGTTACAAATATGAATATTCTCTAGATGGTGACAATATACCCTAATTGGGTGCGACCCAGTTAGCCATGCTGCCTACCCGATTTTTTTCATTTCCTAGTTGATGAGGCTTAAGGTCATAACGTATCTTTTAACAGATCACTTGTAACGACCCGGATTTTCAGCGACATTGGTTATCGACATAAACTCGATGTCGATAACCAAAACATCGAAAAATCCTGGTAATTAGTGAAAGAAATTAGAGGGTGAGGAAAGATAAGATAGAAAATTAGAATAGAAGAAGAAGAAGAAGAAGAACACAACATCAGAGTAACACGAATCTCACAGCGGAACGAATAAATATATTTCATAACATAACTTTGAAATACAAATCTGTACTTGAATATACATATCATTATCAAAGTACAACACTTACAACACAGCGGAAATAACTATAGCTATATGATCCTGAAGCCTCCTGCTCTAGCTCTTCAAGTGTATCTGTAAAATCCTGACTACTTGACTGCCCGTACAAATTTAGGCACACAAGAGTTCAGGGAAAGCAACA
>JASFAX010003492.1:0-42319 GCA_030737875.1 Allium sativum | reverse complement strand
ATTGAATTGTAGTCGATTTACCTTGAGTGGACAGACTCTTATTTAGTTTACCTCAAGCCGGATTGAATTTTGGTTGGTTTAACCCAATTAGCTAAGCCCCGAGCGTATTCGATCGGCTTAATCTGCTAACTTTTCTGTGAGTGGATTCAATCAGCTCAGCCTATGGCTTTGCCTTGAGCGGATTCGACCGGTTTTGTTTAATAATTTGGCCTGTAGCAAGTTCAGTCGGCCTAGCCTAACGGTGTTTCGTAGAACGGGTTCGACCGATTTAGTCGAACGGCTTTGCCATTAGCTGATTGTGTCGGCTTAGCCGAATTTTTTTGAAGATGATGGTCATTGAATTGGATAAGGGTTTGGACTTGAAAGCCTGAAAGCTTCACCATGATTAACCTGGAGAACTTCGCTTAAATCGTGCTTGAGTTGACCAAAGAGCTTCACATTGATTTGGATTTGTCGAAAAGCGCAACTATTACAATTTAGCTAAGGATGTGGATGGAAAAATAGTGAAAGTGCTCAATCATTGAACTTGGATGAATGGAACTTGTTCTCGTTCAAAGCGCGTTTTCGACATACTTTGGAGGACAAATGTATACCCGCTTTTGAATTAAAACTGCTTCAACTAAACTTAGAGAACTAACGAGATCGAATTAAAACCAAATTTCAGAATAGCGCTTAAAACACCAAGAATCAACTCAAGAAAGTATGAAGCAAAATGGAGCAAGCCTTACAACTCATACCTTTGACTATGACTCGAGTATGAGTCATATAGTTCGGGCCCCAGGACTGCAATTCACAGGGGAGGTTCTGCTAGTCCTCTACATTGCAACTGTGATGTTAAATAAGTATGATTAAGTATTGAATAAGTAATTAATGACTAATTTTTGAACTTGTACGGTTCCGGATGATTCATGAAGACGAATGAACAAATGAATTCGAAACGACTCAAGATTCGATGAGACGACTCAAAAGAAGAAGATACGAAGATGGCATAAGTGAGAAAATTCAAAACAGGTTAAATCCATGAGTCATACGCGAGTTATGGAGGATGAATCGTACTCAAATCATAGGAAAGAGTCAGGTATTGCCACTCACGGTGGAGACCCATCTTGATATGTGTATTCTTCTACATCTTGGATCCAAACTCAATACTTGATGGTTCTATTATAAATACTGACTCATCCGCACTTGGAAAATAGAAGTAATCTTGTTGGGGACGCCATCACTCTACCAGATCAATACTTCTTCATTTTCTATCTCCTCTAAAACATAAATACAAATGTCTGTAACCTAGATCTAAGGCTAACTAGTTGAGATTCAACTAGTAAGATCATAGTAAAATATAGATTAAAATGAATGTAGTAAGATCATTGCCTTTTTTTCCTTTTATGTTTTTACTTTTTTTGAGGTTTGTGTCAAATATTATCTGCATTGCCTCTAAGGCCGGTGCTTTCACATTGATTTAGGTTAATTTCATTTGTGGAATTAACACTACACTTGCTATGGATCTAGTTCAAAAACATATTTTAGGCCAATTTTGAGCTTTATTCGCTATACATACCTAAAAGAAAAAAAATACAAAATAGTTGCTATTTTGAACTATAGCATGCTACTTTGGACTATGTGTTATTTAACATTTTGACAAAATAGTGTGTTGTATTGCGCTATGAAATGTGCGCTATTATATCAAATACCGCATATCCTGCGCTATGGCTCTAACGCACCCTATGATAACTCTACTCGTAATGTTATGTTAGTTTGTTGTTTACGGAAATCAAGTAAAGAGTCAAACAAATGAAAGTGGAGATACATATATGAGGATATATTTCAAGTTTACTAAAGTGGAAATTGGAGGTGGGTCTCTAACATCAAAGATGATATAAGACGCATCCTTGTGTAACTTTCGATGTAAAGCGAATGCCTAAAACTATAGCAATATTATTTGTGTATTCTCATAGTGTGTTACAAACATGTTTGCATTTTTTGTGTAGTTGCTTCTTTTTCTGCATTTACACTGGAAATGAGATATTTTTCATTTATATGCAATTTACATCTTTTTGATGATTTTACTACAATAATGTGATGTTGAATAAGTGTAGATGTTGAACTTAAAATTTTGAAACAATCATCAAAAATTGCATAGAAGTATGCAATTTTTTGTCATAGTTGCGGTGATGTCTGCAATTTTTTGAAAAAACTGCGGTTATTCTTACATATTTTGCTGAAGCATGATTTTTTTTTTTTTTTTGAAACATTTTTTACTTTTCTTACATGGATACGAAAATGATTATAAATTAAATTAAGTTCGATAGTTTTTCACGTTGATTTTTGGGTTTTTTGATGATTTTTGAAAAACAATGACTTAATTTACTATGTTTGTAGACAGGGATATTTTGTGTATTTTAACTCTTAACAGGAACCTTAGTCAAACTGTCCATTCATTTAGATGTGATATTATACATCATGTTCAATAATCCACGTTATTAGTTTATGTTACGATGTCTTTTTAGCTATCAATGACAAAGGAACTATTTCTACAACGTTTTTTTAGATGAGAACTGGTATGTATATATTTACTTGCATGCAAATTAGTTTTTGACATGATATATGCTTGAAGATATCCTCAAGATGAATTTTTTTATCCAAGATACACCTTTTTTTTTTTAGAAATCTTGCATGAAACAAAATATGAGTCCCTAAATTGTTTTGAAGTGAGACATATCCAGTTGCTTACAAGGTCATTGGTTTCTATTCGATGTCTTTGTTAATCGGTTTATCATTGGTTAATTTTCATGAAGGAAACTTACCTTTTTTATCTCTACCCTTCGTGCTTCTTGATTCAGAAAGATGAGCAGCAAAGAAAATATTTGTACATAATGCCAGCAGAGGCATATCAAGAACACAAAACAATATGCAAACAGCCCTTACGAGACTACAACAAAAGCATAAAATAGAACCCAATACAAGTGAGAGATATAATCCAAGGTGCTTTTTTTAATGACTTTGGCATGTCTACCAAACAGATAAAAGAATAATGCCGTGTCATCTAATCATATGTGCAAAAGTATGAGCTCACTGCTCACAGGGATCAGGTACTATTAATTTGAAACAAGTAACAGCAGCTGATTGCACAAGACTTAGACACAACATAACACACCTGAACTGCATAAACAAATTTACTAGTTCATACATAATTCCACTGTAAATAATCCTGGCTATAGACTAAAACTTAATTATGACCACTAAACAACTTAACAAAGGTAAAAGTAAACAAAGACAAATAAATACTTCATAAACCATGAACAATACTTAAAAAAATTACCAATCTCAACGCCCAACCCATTCAATCCGGACACCAAAACATTGGAGGCGAACAATCGTTTCATCGTCTCCCTTCCATAAACCGCCAGCTGCCGACTGTGCAGATCCTCATCAATCTCCGTCGGCGAAGCTCCGTATCCGTTTTTAGTCACCGGCGCAGCAACTATTTCTATTCCGTTCATATCCTTGGACTTCTTGTTCGAGTTCTCGTCAACTGCTACTATCGATTCAGCTCCGATTGCTCTCTTTTCAGGCAGCATATAGAGATCCGATCTGCAAAACGAAGAGAAATGGGAAATCAAAAACGTATATTTCCCACTATAAAGGAAGCAAGGAGGAAATGTAAAATAACTACAGAGGGGAGGAGAGCTCCTGAAAAGGAATGAAGCTCGAAATGCCAGGTGATTTATACGGTTAGGGTTTTCAGTGTGAGGTCGTGATTGTAAATTGCTCGTTGTATTGTATGTGTGATGTATATGGGAGAATAAACAAAGAGAATTGGGTCGGTGGAGAAGGGCGAAAGCCAACTTATAAAGACAAATTGAGCAATCTTCCTAAATAAATTGAGTTATTTACAAGGGTAATGCTAAGGGCATCCCAATATCCTCTTTCTAATACCGCAATTAAAAAAACTAAAACTCATTAAATTTTATACGCTTGCTAATACCACGTTACATCTCTATTATAATCGTTCATTCAATCAGTATTTGCCGAACTAAGCACGTACTCATCCCTAATTTGAAAATCCTAATCAAGAATAATAGCTTTCTACTTCATCTTTCTCGCGAAAAAATTCAAATTCTTATCGTTTGAAGCTCTAATCTCTCACTTCCTCTTCTAGTTTGCTTAATTCAAACCTTATTCGCGACTTTGTATATTTAGGCATGCATTCTTTTAGTCTTATTGGATTTTTGTAAGCAGAAAGATGGTTGAATTCGCTGAAGACAAAAATCATGGTAGTGAATCCGGAAACAAGCTAACGGTTGTGTGGTAGTCTCTATTTTTTACATATGGTATTAAGAAGTGTATAATGATAATTCTTGTGGTATATTTTAGTAGCGATAATAGGAAAAGTAAATTGGGGTGCCCTTAGCACCACACTTTATCAAACAGGTGCAAACCTGTGCTACGCACACTAAATATTGTATTACTTATTATTATTTAATTGTCTTTTTAATATATACAAATTGTAACGGTAAAGTTCATACATTAGGTTTATACGCGTAGCTTAGCTGTTAAGCATTTGAAGCAATCTAGGTAAAATCTGACATCCAATGATCGACAAACGATAACTTCTGCAAACATTTCAAGTTAATTAGGGGTAAGAGGAACTGATATGTTTGGATAGATTAATCCAATTGTCATCATTTCATATAGTGGACTATTACCAATGGATAAGTTGTTGCTATAACTGTTGAAATAAAATATGCTTGTCATTGTATACGACCAACCCCATTGTTACTATTCTGAATAATAGTAATTTCCACCTTCATATATATATATATATATATATATATATATATATATATATATATATGTATGTATGTATGTATATACATATGTATGTATGTATATACATATGTATGTATGTATGTATATGTATATATATATGTATATATGCATATATATATAATAGTATTAGTAATTCAAAACAGGGGAAATTTGAATTGCCTGGACTTCAAACAATTCTTTGCTTGGCCTTTGTGAACTTTGAATGAATTTGTGTTATATTCCAAGCTTCTTTATTGGAACCTGACAAAAATAAAGAGCACAATACACAACAATTTCATCATATAATATTCAAAAAGCAGTAATGGTGAGCATACATAAAACCATGTAATTGTATTTTGAGGTATCGAATAACTCATGTGATGCGCAATGCTTGTTGTGTTTACAATGATAACAACTACTGAACAAAAATTAATTATGTCCTTATCACATATAATTCCAAAGTTTCCCTGATAAATGAATACTTCTAACAAACAATAAAAGTACAAATTATCAACTGCAAAGAAATTGTAACTACGTATCAACGTCGACCTAGACTCCTCTTCAAAAAAAAATGTAAATTAATCCCATAAGGTTACCCGGTAGTGAGAAAATTAAAGGATTGGAGGAAAAAAAAGTAAGCATACAATATAATTAGAAACTAAAGTAACTGAAGTATGTTATAAGACCATAGAAATGAGAACAAATAGAATAAAAGAAGCAGATCCCAAAATTGTAAATAATATCTTCATAAGTTACTAAATTTAATGAGCAACCACTAATGAAATGAAATCAATAGCCCGAAAATACGAATTTTGGTAGAAATTGACATAATCCAATGTAGGAAATTGAACATCAGGTTCTCTATAATATTAATCGGTAGTTATGCTAAGAAGATAAATTTTGATTTTTAACCTAAATGGCAGAGACACATTTTTAATTTAGCTAACGTAGTGATTACATAAGTTCCAATGCATATAATTGTGGATGGATATGCCAAAAATTTATTGCAGGACTCATCCAAGGCAAATTACAAAAATCATGTAGCAAAGTTAAAAATATGATGATCCACTTGTAGTTAACAACAAAACAAACAGAATGACTTGTAAATATTAATTCATCATAAAATAATCTTTGATATTATGTTATTGTATCTATACAAACTATTATCTCCCTGCATAAAATGAAAATCTTTATCTGGCTTTTGTTCCATTAAAGTTGCAAAATTCAACGAAAGTAAACTTGACTTCGATTAGCGATAATGTTTGAGTTACATAATATTTATAACCCCTATATTGGAAATAACAGCGTAAAATCCAGGAAGAAAATTTCATATTATGCTCTAAAGTATTTGGAACCCTTACATGAAAATTTGAATCTTAAGATTAGGAAACAAATTTCATGTTTATTACCACTTAAAATTTTCAAAGCTTCTACATTAAAACTACTTTGTTAGAAATAGAGATTTTTTTATTAACATATAAGAATAAGGGTTACCATGATTTCAGGTCTTTTCTTGTCCAAAGTATTTTAGTCACAAAAGGAAAACCCTTGATTATATTTAGGAAAATAACCATCTCTATTGTTCGATTTGATTTTGTAACACCACTTTTTGTGCCCAAACTTTGACAAAAATTGAAACTCAAACACATCCAAGTATGGAGCGTGTATATTTGGTACCTGCAAACAAATGAGCATGAGCATAATCAGAGTACGATAAGATAACTCATAGCGAAAACAAAATAGGATGCACTAGTATTAACTCGAATAACTATCTTTTTAAAGTAAGTCACTTTACCAATACCGAGCATGAAAGAGAACGAGAACCAAAAGCCAAACTTATACATCTGTGAGAAGTCAACCTTCTCTAGAAAACCTGGGTGGTTTTAATGAGGAAGGGGGGGTCAGAACAACACATGATTCTGGTGAACAAGTAATGTACAACACAGATTATAATACACAGATGTATCTCGTTTGGTTCAACCCAAGATGTATGCCTACCAAGGTTAGTGATTCTAGCCTAACGTTGTAAATGTTTAAGCACGACCCTACTACTCTTCCCAAAGTATAATACCGAGATAGAGCGTTTACACACATATTTGTGAAGCCTTTATACCAGAACATGACTGGTTATTTAATCAAGGGTAGACCCCTAATTACAGAATATATATATATATATATATATATATATATATATATTCATTCACTCATCTTTTATTATTTAACGCCTCACTATTAATAATGGATAGAGTGGATCTTCCTGATCACTTAAGACCCTAGGCGGACCTGTTGGTCACTTAATATTCCTCGATGATTTATTCAGCATTAACATAAACTAGAGGGCACTAGCTACGGGCCCTACTAGTTAAGGCTTCTGTCATTCACGTATATACCCTTGCCCCGCATAAGGTAATAGATGGTATCTTATCGCTAGCTATACCATCTAACTGACCATATTGGATAACCTTCTTAGTCTCTTACTACTTCCCGTAGGATAGGTAGTCATATCTGACATTTTTAAGTTTCCAGGTTTGGGTAGGCCCCACACACATGCCACTTAAGACCCATAAACTGGAAGACCTACTCCCAGGTGGGCTCCTCGACCCAAGCCACTTAAGAACCAAGGAAGTGCACTGTACGCGAAGATTATTAAGTTCGTACCCAATTAGCCTTTAATACCACTACTTATAAGAATGAAGTGGGTTGCGTTACTGAGTCATTCCCGTTTAGTTTCACTTCACAGAAATACTATACGCACACATTTAATTATCGTCAAGGGTTCCCTATGGTTAATAATTTTTTACATCATTAACCTACTAAGTCTAATTCTAATTTTTAATTATAAGTTCTATATTACCCTAGTATAAATAAGGAAAGTGATATCCTCCTTACCCTAGGATATTTATTTAATTATTTCCCTAATTGGGCTTAATATTTAAACAACAATCAATACCCATTTATCCCCTTTTTATTTCATTATTTTTTCATATGTTTATTGCCCTTTATAACCATAATGGTCATATTTTCCTAAGGCAACAATTAATCTTTAATTATCTTGTATTGCCATTGATTACAATTAATGTCATTTTTGAGCCTAACGACCATAATATTCCTAAAACATTAATTCACAATGGATATCCTTATTTTATCAGTCCCGAAGTTTCTATTTTTTGTCCCCCAACAGATAATTACTATTCTTATTTATTTATTTGTTGCCTGTTATATATATACATATATATTTGTGCACCAGACCTCTCACTTTAAGTTGACCGCTTGTAGATGTTGGATTTGCCTGTCGATTCCGGACAGACTTCTACCACAAGTTGAACTTAACCTCGTGCCTTAGTACACTTATATTTACGCATTAGACCGCTCACATTAAGCAGACCACATGTGGATGTTGGATTTGTCGATCGGTTCCGAGAAGACTTCTACCACAAGTTGAACTTAACCTCGTGTCTAAATGCGATTAAAATTCAAATTCCCTAATTGGGAACAATAATCCTAATTAATTTAGGAATTGTAACCATTACCTTATTAAATTCACTTTTCCCCAATCAACATCAGTTACAATGGTAATTTATTGATTTGCGTCCCCATTTATAACAATCAATTATATTAATTGCTAAAATGGTCACAATAAATATATTAATTCAATATGGGTTATATTTGCATGTATAATTCCATAAATGAATACCGTTCAAACATACGATATAATGTATATTTTGCCATTTTACGCAGATTCAGACGGATAATATGTATATATTTATTTTTATGTTTTCGCACGGTCAACGTAGTTATCTTTCTTTATTCTTATTATTATTCTTAAATTTAATGATTTGGTTTAACCAATATCCAAACATTTCCTTTTTGCATTCAATCTTGCCATAAGTTTCTAAAATCTTACAAAAAGACCGTTAGCTATAATTGTCGTAAATTATGCCTGATTAGTAAAATAAATATATTTCAAATTTACAAGAAATATATATATGTATATATATACTTTTAGAATAGTTGATACCAACTACGCACAAATATGTATATTTATATTTATACGTACACTTGCACCACTCTTCCCTTTTTCAATCTTTTTGTCACATCTCTTGTGAATTCAAAATAATATCTTTTTGTTAAAAAAGAGGAAAACGACATATTTACAACAATTAAGCAAAAACCTTAACAACATCGAATGCAAATAAGTATAATTCTTTTAAACTAAAATTACATAATTCACCAGCTTACACTGAAACTAGGGATTTGGAAGAAAAAAAATTACATCTAACCAGTCTTAGTGGGACTGATTTCCAAATTCTCGTTGTTTTACAACAAACTACAATACATTTTACAACATAATTGTAAGAAATATGCATAAACAAATTTAAGAATCCTATAATTAATATTATTCCTAATCACAGTTTACAAGTTTTAACAATATTTACAATCCGATCTGATGGGTGTCAATTCAATTACAACAATTTTATGAACAAATCTAATGAAAATAGGTACATATTTTGATATCTAATTCAAACGAAATAAATATGCTATTATAACTGTTTATAAGTTTCTCACTCACCTAAAAGTATCCAAATCTGAAGTTTGAATAATCTTTCTAGGCCTACAATTCCCAAATTCTTATAATCTACAATTTTATTTTAAAAGGGGATACTTTCAGATCTGTAGAAACGTAGAAAATAGGAAGAGAGGGGAGAATCTAATTTAGAGCGTCAATTCACATTCCATTGAATATGACAATCCTCTCAATTCTATACGATTTGTATTTGATTTGTTGTATATGAATATATTTTTAATTAAGAAATTAGATTTGAAGAGGGATGAAAATGGCAGAACTTCGCTGCTGCCTACAGATTTGTATGGAAAAGAATGAGGCCTTACCCCTTTATTTATAGGAGTGAAATTGGCCATGAACTATCAGATTTGATTTATTAAACATCCATCCATCCATATATATATATATATATTTATAATTGTATAGCCAAAACCCTAACCATCACTGCTTGGCTTGACCATGGGGTCGCAGCCAGCGGTCGACCGCCCCTGTCGATCTGGCTGCGAGGTGGCTGGGGGATTATTAATTTCTATATATAAAATATTTAGTTTTATTTATTTTCCATCCGTTATCGTATTTCGTCCGTGACTTTTTCATACGAACTCCGTTTGCGAAACTCTAAACACGAAAGTTGACCAGAATTCCGAAACGAACGCATCGGTTAAAATTTCATGGTCAAATTCCATCGTTTGCAGCAATCACTATTTTTGAAATTCTAATAATAAATTCCTATTGTTAAAATTCCGGGTTGTTACAGATTTAGATGATTATACGTAAACCTAGGCTAGATGTTTCGACTTAAAAGGACATTTGAAAAGGCATGTTTAGAATGCTTCAGACCACGTAAATCAAAAAATAAGTCAAAATTCCCCATGCTTCTTGATTATATACGACCAAGGGATACTTCGACTGATTTGAAGTTTATTTCTATTGAATGTACAGTCCTTTATTAGGAATATGATTTAGCTCCTGGAAAAAATTTTGGAAGACAAAAGAGTTGGTGTTACTTTGCCTTATTTCAAGTTTATCACCCAGAGAAGATTAGATACATTTCAACGGAAAATAACCATGTTCATAGTTGGATTGTATTTGAATGATTAATTTGTGAACATTTTTTTCTTTCAATTTTTGAATAAATCTAGCTTGGCCAAACATGTAAATGTATTCTCTTTGGAACTTTCTATTCAAGTTCCAAAAATGAAACCCAAGCCCAGTATATCTTCTAAATATATTCTTAAAATATATATTTTTCTCTTCTCGATATTATTTAAAGGGTTCATGATGTTTTTATATACAAACTCACAATTGAAAAGGCCGATCCTATTTTTTTTTAACCATTTTCAGTTACTTACTTTCCTCCATAAACCATGAAATTTACCAATCCTTTTATATAGGTGGAACAAAAATTAACTCTCAAAATAATCTAGACAATTAAGGTATACAAAGAGCTTCCACTCCAATAACTGATTTTCAAACGTACCTCTAAAGTTATCTTCTTAACTAAGTTTTTAATGGCAATTTATAAATAAATAGTGTTGATTATATGGTACCCCTTGATTATCTTTGCATAAGTTAAATTTAATTAACTAAGTAAGCTTAGGGGCTTAGCCATATGCTTTGTTCTAATATTAATATTGAATAATGAATAATTGAATAATTGTCCCATTCAATGTATATGGTAAATTGAGGAAAATAATAATTTATGTTTATAAATAGTAGTTGCACCCATTATAGTTGTAATAATCATTCACCAAAAAACCTATAATGTGTCCTCTATAAATAAAAGCAAAGTATTGGAAATCTTTTATGAATTTTGATGAGAAATTGTATGAAAATGATTATTCAAATACGAACTCAATCAACAAATCATCTAGAAACTTATTGATTATCTGTAGATAGTTCTAAACTCTAATAGAAAATGTCATTAATGCACAATGGTAAACTGATTTTCATGGATATAATGAAAACAAAGTACATGTTCTGTTACATATTAGCCAACTTGCATCTTACATGACCAAGAGACGTTCATAGCTCACTGCAAAAGAAAAGCTTGAAAAGTCCAATAATGCAACAACTAAGCTACATACAACCAAAAGCAACACATTGTCTGTAATAGCGGTTTTAACCAAATTATCGTAAACACGACGAAATTATATGATGAAAAGAAGAGAACAAACATGATTCAAACCTTAATCTGATAAATTTAATTGAACCATGCAAATAAACAAATTTACATTTGTTATGTATAGGGTATGTAGGTCCAAACAAAGTTGCGTTTATTTTTTCTATCCAATCCCAATCAAATTTGAACATGAATTCACTCAAGCATTGCAGATCAACATTAAGAGAAGCTTTGTCCAAGGATATAGTAATTTGTAGATGGAATTACATACACAACACGATACAGAGATAACATCATATTCAAAGAAAGAGTAAAAAAAAAAATATAATTACCAACGCTCTGCACTGCAAGTAGGAACACGCAGGCAAAACATATAGTAAAATAGCATTATATAGATATGTAATGAAATGCTTTGAAATGAAAAATGTAGCATTCCTTTTATTGGCACATTAGATGACTTCTTTTACCGCATGAGGACAATTATGCATAAAAAACTCCATTATCTCATCATATGTGAACACCTATGTTGTAAGTCAGCAGATTATTAACAAGACATCAAATAGTATGTTATGATTTGTGATATTAAATCATATGTGGAGAAGACAGTGTGTGAAGGGGGACTGTGTAGAAGTTCAAGGAGGCACCAGAGCTTCAGCTTAGACGTCTGAACCCTATATGTCAGACGTTTGAGTTGTCACTTTTTTTTATCCCAAGGGCTTATACAGACATTTGACCATCCAAGCAAGACATCTGAGGCGAGTTTTATGGGTTTGTTGACCGAGTTTTGTGGGTTACTTATTTTGAGATATTTTAGGGCCCAATTAGGGTATTGACCTTTTTTTTTTTTTTTTTTTTTTTGCTTATATAAGCATCGCATTAGAGATAGATCTAGGTGTTTTGAAAAGGAATAGAAACTTGTTTTTGATTTTTAGGGATTGAGATATCTTCTCAGTTTTAGGTATTTCTTTGTAATCAATTAGTGGATTAATAAAGGTCTATTTGGAGGAATTCGTTTGTCATTGTTTTCTTCTTCCCTCTTTTAAAATCTAATTGTGTAGAGATCCCATGGAAACCCTAACATAGTGAAGTGTAGATGATTTATGTAACTTATGAATAATTTATCTTCAAATAAGATGAATGTAAACCGTAGATAGCTCAAAAAAAGTAAAGCAACTAAAAGAAATCATAGTTGCTCACAACATGTAAAATTGTGGTTGTTACCTCTATTCACAGACGTCCAACTCCTCATGTCATACATAAGGTCTTATGTTGGTTATATATTTAACATCGAATTCCATGCTATCATTAAGCATTGTTTTAATCTTTCAATCATCCACTCATGAGTATTCTTTTTTGTTTAGTTTTTCAGTAAAAAAATCTGGATCTAACTTCTTTAGTCTTTTTAATGGACATGACAATAACCTTGAAATGTTGGTTTAACTTTACATGGTGGGATTAAATAAATGTTATTCTAGTGAAAGCGAAATAATTAAAGCAATAATGAAATCAAAGCCCAAGCTGTATGTTGAATGGGAAATTGATTTTTCAGAAAGCTCTTTGATGGTTTTATCATAAAGGTACAACTATTAACTCCTATCCTCTGCGGATTAATTAACGAACTATGAACTATTGGCTATGTTTTTATAAATTGCTGTCACGTCACGCCAAATATACAAGTTGGATGTTTTTGTAACTGTAAACTATATTATTCTCAATGGAAGACCCTGCCCAAGCTTTATCTTTGTGCTTCATAATATTTTAAACATATGGTGTCGTATAATGTTACGTCACATGTCAGAATCAATGCCATATATTTTCTAAATCTTCAATAATCGAATGTTCTATCTTAGGCCATAAAATTGGAGATTGCAAAAACTAAAATTAAAAGAAGCGGAAATCATTCTTTTTTAACCTTTACATATTTTGATAACAGTTAACTTATTATTACGTGGCTTTTGGGAACTCATAGTGGTTTTGTTCCCATAGTAAATGCGAAAAAACATAAAATATATGAAACAGGACGACCGATCAAATGAGAAAAAAAAAATTAATAGTGTTACTAAACTGTTATAATATTGATAAATGAAACCAACAAACGATGAACCAACATATGACCTTAAATTAATTTATGAGACCTTTAATTATCAATTACACAGTTCTCATAGTAGACTAACTTAAAGCAATAGTATTGTCAATGATTCAGCAAACAAAATCATATTTGTTCATGGTTTAGTTGGATAATTAAAGCAAGAATTCATAAATTGGTAAATCTAATTGTATTTGCTATACCAAAGGAAAAAAAACCAACTAACTCATTTCAGATAGGGTGGGTAAATGGTCATGCCAGCAAAACAAAGAAGTGGGAAGTGGAAAGCGCAAACAAAAGGGAAAGAAATAAAACATAGCAATCTTGTTGTATGAGGATGAGTGAACAAAGGAAAGGTAAAGGAAAAAAATAACTGACAAAATATATGAGAATTGAATAAAATGACTGACAAAATAACCCAAAAAGGAGGAAAAACTTAGCTATTATACACC
This sequence comes from Allium sativum, assembly GCA_030737875.1. Taxonomy (NCBI): domain Eukaryota; kingdom Viridiplantae; phylum Streptophyta; class Magnoliopsida; order Asparagales; family Amaryllidaceae; genus Allium; species Allium sativum. The sequence goes on along the minus strand of JASFAX010003492.1, from coordinate 28,286 downwards.
ATAGAAGATTGAAGTTTAGGAGTAGGAGGTAAAAGTGATTTAAAAAGTGAATTTTCTTACAACAGAGGGTAAATATGGTTTTTCAAAATATAAAATCCCTATGAAATATGTCTGCTACTTAAAAAAAAGAACCGACAATAAATTTATTCATAAATCTTTTGCATCAATGAGAAACAATTGTTTTTCATTTCTAGCATACATGCATCAGCTGAAATTAGGTAAAAAATGAATATATGTTACCTTAAAATACAATTGTGAAATTATAACATATATTATCGAATAAAAGTATTAGTCAAAAAATTAACATTAGTTCAGCACCTATTGTAGGATCTAAATTAACCTAGATGGGGATGAATAGGGTTTATTGCAGTTTTTCGCCGAGTAATAAATAATAGCAACACAGATAATAATCAAAGTAAATGCGAAAAAAGAAACAACACAGAATTTACGCAACTTCGACAAAATCCTGTCTACTGCTACATTCCCCAAGGTTTCTACTAGGAATTAAAACAATCTCTATGCTTACAATCCTATATAAACTCGCAACACCCGCTCCTAACTATTCTAATTCTATGCTCAAAATCCTGCACTAATCTTTATCCCCAAGATCAGATTTCCCCGAATTACAAAACTATAACTTGGCTTCCCAAAATACAATCCCTGTAGTTTGTAATCTAGTAAAAAAACTAGAGTTCAAAATCAAAATACAATACAGTAAAGAAATAAGACTCAAGACCTCTAAACACTTAATAATATAAACCCTAGAACAACAATTACACTTAAAAAACTAGGGTTTTCTCCCTTTTTAAAATAAAGTGTTGATCGTATTTAATCTCGGCCCAACTAAAATTCCTTTAGCCTTTCTTCATAAAATAATTTGGCCTGCTTGTTTCACTCTTATAACCCTATCTTGTATTCGAAACTCTATCTGGAAAATGAATATGGCGGTGGTGGTGATTAAACAAGGGTTTCGAATCCCTCCGATTTGAAGTTGCCGCTCTCTTCTCTGATGTGCTCCGATTTCCAATATCGATCTTCGTTGCTTTAATCGACTTGAAGTGCTTCGATTTGGATCCAAGTTACATGTTCGTTCTCTGGTATGATTTTGCAATTCGAATTTTCTTTTGATTTATGCTCGAACTTGGATTCGATTTTCCACACCCTGCCAATGATGATGTTAGGTGTATTTATAGAGTTTTGATTTCAAATTAATCTCTGGTTTCATTGATATTTGCGAAAATATTGCATATGAACTCCATAGCTTTGAACTGGTTTTATGCTTCTAGAGATTTCTTTCAGCGAGAATATTGCAAGTAAATATCTTGCTAATTTCTGGAATGCTTTGAATTTTTCAAACTTTGCCAACTATACAAGACTGCGTCTAACATCTTGCCAAAAAAATCTTGAATTGATTTGCCATAAGTTAGTTAAACATATGTTATACTTGATCATTTAATTCTTGTCACTTGATTCTTCAACTTGGTCACACTGCCTAGTTGTTGGTTATAATGCTACTTTGGCTGTCATACTAGAACCTGAAATTGCTGTAAATTTGTAATTTGTGGCACCATTTTCCTTATGTCATGGTTGTGCCCATTTCCATGTTATTGCATATATGTTTGGCAATGATATAAGAATTGTTGTGTAATTACACACACACACACACACACACACACACACACACATATATATATATATATATATATATATATATTTGTGTGTGTGTGTATGTTTGCTTATTCACCCTTAACGTGTCACCATGTTTCTCGAGTCGTTATGTTGCATTAATGTATTTGCGTTGTCTTTGCTCGGCTGTTTTCCATCCTGCTGCTATGTATCAATTTGTAATACATTTAATACTTGATGCAGTCACTTATTGTTATGCATGGTCATGGCCTTTTAGGATGAAACAGTTTGCACTTGTTTTTCTCTGTTTCTCTGTTTTTTGAACTTGTGAATTTGTGCATTAATTTCCTTGGTGCACCATACTTTGCCATGTCGTGCTCCATGCTATTTATTGCCATGTTGGCCATGGTTCTCGAGCATGCCACTTGTGCTTGAACCTGGGTGTTTGTGCATTGAGTTTCTTTTGTACATAATGCCATGCTTATATATGTATATCAGCTCACCTTGTATTTCTGCACCTTGCACTTGATACCTGAAACAGACTCGTGCAGCCTTGTTTGTGTGCATTTCTGAATGTTGCATGTGATTTGTTAGTTCATTGTAGCTTGTTGTTTCTACCTCAACCTGTGTATACACCCTTTTATATTTTGCTTGCGCCTTCTTGTGTTGTCATGTGCATTTGCTCTTGCGCATTACTGCTACGACCCATGGTTATAATTTGTACACCCATGCTGCTATGTAGAGTACTCTTGATCATGTGATTTGTTGAATCTTTGGCCTGAAAATTTGCATGCTATATCCATGCTTTTGAACATGCTACTATGTGCTTTTTCTCCCACTTATGCTGCTTGCTTGGTGCACTATACCCCTATGCATATTGGACTTGGTTGTTTGGGTTGAACCGTGCTATTGCTTGTGATTTTGTTACTTGGTATTGCTGTGTAGTTGTATCATTGTAGCTTGTTAGTTCCTTTGTACAGTGTATTTTAATTTAGTATGCTTTTTGGTGATCCTGTTCTATCCATTCCGATTCATGTTTTGCAGGTCTGTCGAACCTATTCATCTGCACATTAATAAATATGTGTATATACATACACATGTATGTGTATACTGTTATGTAACGACGGTCGGAATAAAGCCCCCTTCCTTGCACGTATATGACCTGACACACAACTCCCATATAACAAAAGGAATCCCTATTGTTACGTGTCTACCAACTCATATTTGTACTCAACTCCTTTAATTTATTCCATGATGTGGGACTATTAATTCCAACCTGTCATTCCTCCTTTACAACATGCGAGACAATCCTAAAAGTCTCCCCCTTGACTCACATCCTATGAGTATCTTTTGAGAGCACTTCCTTGCCCGCATGGCCCAGTCCGTAACCTTCAGCTCCGATACCATTGTTATGTAACGACGGTCGGAACAAAGCCCCCCTTCCTTGCACGCCTATGAGCTGACACACAACTCCCATATAACAAAAGGAATCCCTATTGTTACGTGTCTACCAACTCATATTTGTACTCAACTCCTTCAATTTATTCCATGATGTGGGGCTATTAATTCCAACCCGTCATTCCTCCTTAACAACATGCGAGACAATCCTAACATATACATGTATCGTGCATGTTTAATTTATATGTGTGAGCTGTTTGAATGGCCGACATGAATTTTCTATCAGTAGACCACTATATTTGAGTTATGGCTGTTCAGAATCAATTAATTTTAAATGTTGGTTCTGATCAGCAAACCATCTAGCTGTGTTGGGGCTTATCTGTGAGTACTAGAGATACAGTGTGCCTTGTGGTATTTACAGTGTGTCATTGTGAATATTACAAGCAGTCTAGACTCGGATAATTGTGTGTGTGTGTGTGTGTGTGTATCTATATATATATATATATATATATATATATATATATATATATATATATATATCAGACCAAGTCTAGAAAAATGATGAGAAACACACCAAAATTCTTACACAAATAAAATTTAAAATAAAATTATATTTGCTAGTATTTAAATCCATTTTTGTTATAGTTTACTGTGTGTGCTTCTGTGACAGGTATATAGGTGACTGGACTGGATTGGAAGCACGTAAAGATTTAGTGTGTCAGTCTCTGTATATAAACTGATTGATTTGAGTGAAATGTAGTGAGAAACTTTTGTATATGAAATTGATTGTAGATTGAACGAATAAAATTATAATATTATTTGTAATAAAAAAATTGATTGAAATAAAATATATTTGTGTTGTCCAATTCAGTTTGTCTATAGTACAATTTTCATGTGTGATATATATTCAAGTGAGTCATGTCTAAATTAAATAGAAATATCCAAACATATTTAAGTGAATTTGTAAATAGTGGAGTCAAAAGTATGTACTATTTCAAATGTTGAAATAAAATATTTATTTGAATAAAACCACTGTTTGAATATTCAATTCTGTGTAATAGTATTTTATTCAGTAAATATTTATTTCTGTATGTGATATGAAATATAGAATAGTACAGTTGTAAACACATTTATATAATATATATATATTTGTTATCATCAAACAAAAATCATATTGTTACACTCAACAATCTCTCCCTTTTGATGATGACAAACATACAAAGATTTTGAATGTGGTACATGTGTTTGAATGTGAGATGTAGTACTTCCCCTATTTGCATGCTCCTCATACAACTAAATTCCCATATACATATGCATATAAGTGATTTAAAAAATTAATTGATTTTTCTATATTAATTTATTCTTGAATTATTCACTCATCAATCAAAATCTTGTTATACTCAACAATCTTCCCCTTTTGATGATGACAAACATACAAAGATTTTGAATGTGATAAATGTGTTTGAATGTGAGATGTAGTACTCCGCCTATTTATATGCTCCCCCTACAACTGAACTCCCCAAATATATATGCATATGAGTGATTTAAAAATTTAATTGAATTTCCAATATTAAAATATTCTTGAATTATTCACTCATCAATCTAAATCTGAACCATCCTCACCCTTTTGTTGTCATCAAAAGGATAATAAAAATCGAAATAATGATGAACATAGACTAGAAATATAAATTCAAATCAAGAGGGAAAATATATGTCATAAATCTAATTTAATCAAACAAAAATCATAACATTCTTCAAATTAGAAGCAAAATTCACTTTACAGAATGATGGATTTACGACTGATTTTATAAAATGAGGAGAGTTTTTCAATTTCAAATATAGGATTTATGAATTCCGTAATTTTCAAATAAATTTCAAATTTAAGCACAAAATAATTTAAGCACTTTCATTTTCAAAAAAAATAAAAATAAAAATTAAGCACTTTCTAACCATGCATAATTGCTAGGACTATCAAATGGGGTTAGTATTAACTTAAATTTGTTAATTATTTACTAACCATGCATAACCGCTAGGACTTTTAATGAGATTAGCAGAACACTAAACTTTATCCTCTTTTATGAGTTCCATCCATGCATAACATCGAGGACATTTAAATGAGAATGGAAGCACTTTCAGAGATTAAAGTGATTTACCTATGCATAATCGCGAGGACTTTTAAATGAGAGTGAATACCAAGAGTTTTATTTCAAAATAATTTCAAAAATATTTCCTTATTTCCAAAACAATTTAAACTCCCCACATTATATAAAACCATGGTGAGTGACAGAAGTATGATAGAAATAGAAGATGATCTTGAAATAAACACTAATCCAAAAATATTATAAAATCTATCCAATCATCGTAAGAATTTAAATAATATTTTCTCTTGTTATGAAATATACTATAGTCACAACTCACCACAATTTCATAAATCTATTAATAATTTTGATGAGTTCCAAAATGGTTGAATTTGGTCAATAATTTTAATTTTTGAATAAATAATTAAAAATTATTTTAAATTGAAAATATCAATTCCAATAGGGGTTTTTTGAAATATTAATGCAAGTTGAAAATCAGTTTCAAAATCAATCAGTAAAATGTGAAATTTTCTAATGTTTCTAAGACTCATTGATCCTAGACAATTTTTGAAAACACTTGTAATTCAAATTGCCTATTGGAATCCAATGAAATCTAGTCACTTATTTTTCAACTCATTGTCCAATCACGAAAACACTCAAATGAATCTTAACAAATCAATTTCCTTTATCAGAGCAGTAGAGAATCCCTTTCAAAGTAAGAATCACATGAGAATTTTTCAGAGTATCTTCATAAGCACGAAGGACAATTAATGATTTAAATCAAAAGCAAGTTATCTGGAATCACTTGATTAAAAATTTAGTTTTAGAATTCAAATCCAAATTTAGTATCCATGAAATTCAACAATCCATCAAAAATGATTTCTAAAACAAAATAATGAAGCCAATCCAAAAACTATGGAATTATCACAACTTATCGATTATAGTTTTCAAGTAATGCTCTGAATTAAGTACAGTTTATCAATATTTTCCAAAGTGAATTAGAAGCAGCTCAAAACATCAAAGATGTGTGAAATTTCATTAGCTTTCCACAACATCATAATTTTTAGAATTACGATTAATTGTGTTCAAGATATGCTCAAAATACTATAGAATTACGATTAATAGTGTTCAAGATATGCTTAAAATACTATAGCACTATAATAAATTCGGGAACCGGTCTAAAAATCAAACTTCAAAAGAATTACAGTTTTTCATCAATTTGAATACAGAATATGGAAATACTCAAAACATAGAAGTTGTAGAAAATTGAATCTAATTTCTAGAAAATCAAGAATTTTGCAATTTCAAGTTAAGAAGCTTAAGATATGTCAAAAATACCATGGCAGTGCCAATACAAATCAGCATTAATAGGAAATTAAAAACACGAGTTTAGAGATCATACCTGACTTACCATATTCGATGTAAACCAAAGAATCTCTAGCTCAGAAATCTATGGCTAAGGAACTCTAAATAATTCAATAACATGGAACAACTTATATTTTATCTCTCTTTAGTAAGGTGGTTACTTAGCCTCCTTCGGTACCTAAATGTTTATAGGATCGAGTGGTCTAACAAAGGTTGTTTTACCACTTTTGGCTTCGTTTACATGTTTTGGTACCCAAACTGTAATGACCCGCATTTTACGTATTGGAGGATCGTAAAATATTTTTATTTTATTCCCTGAGGGTCAGATCGTTCTCATATTTTGATATGTTGGTTATGGGGATGTGAGACATGTCCATAATTTTTATCAATTTTATTTGTGACCATTTTGCCCTTATCTGTTTTGTACATCACATAACTTTTGACTGGGATCCAATCAGGTTATGAGATTGATTTCATTGGAAATAAAATGATGTTTCCAATTCCATAGAGTTGTCACGTTAAAGATTTGGTTCAACGGTTTGGCAGAAATCGTTGTTTTAGTGCTGCACAATTTCTATACAGGTTTGACTAGTCATTAATAAGCAAAATTGGTGTGGCCCATTAGTGGGCTGGTTAAAGGCTATAAACAGGGGATTAAACGCATGGAGAGGGGTTTACTTTCTTCATTCTCTCATTTGGTTGTGCTCATGATTCTCCTTGCTCAATCAAATACATCTTTCCTCCATTAAAATTCTAGATCTACGTAAGAAGATTGAAGATCTACATCAAGCAAAGCTAGATTTACATCAACTAAAGGGAGATCACATCAAAGTAGAAGATTTGAAGATTTTTCTTTGTTGTCCGGATTAGAGATATGTCTATTTAAGCTAATTTGAAAATTTGGTGAGTGATAAGCATCTTTCACGCAGATTCAATCGAGTATATGGATTGTTTGATCTTGTTTTCATCATTTCAAGTTGTTTCATCTAGATCTACATCATGGTACGTATATTTTCATTTTACTTACCATAGGATCTAATCTAGCAACTTAAATCGGTAAATATTCACATGTTTATTCAAGTTAGATCCATTTGTGTTGGTTCATTTAATTATTTAATCATGATTGGTGGATCCTATGTAATTGTATGATGATAATCATTGTTTAATATTTGTTGATTATTGCTTGAATTTGTTGTTGATTAGTTGAATGGATCGAGTTGTATAAGTGTGAAATCAAGCTCGTGTAGATGGATCAGATGGATTTTTAGCATGGATTGAACAAGATTTCTTGATGGATCGGGAAAAATCAATTTGACAATGTTTGAGAAACGCAGTAAAAGGTATGGATTAGAATGCTATGGATCGGAAAGATGATGGATCGGAAGGCTTGTTGATCGATCAGAAGCTTTGATAGTGTTTTAGAAACGCTATAGAAAGTATGGATCGGATATGGACCGAAAAGAGGACGGACCGGAAGGCATGTTGATGGATCGAAAGCTTTGACAACGTTTGAGAAACACTGTAGAAAGTATGGACTGGAATGCTATGGATTAGATGTTATGGACCAGATAGATGATGGACCAGAAGGCATGTTGATGGATCGGAAGCATCAACAACATTTCTGAAACGCAATGAATGGTATATTGATTGACTGAAAGGCATAATGATGGACTGGAAGCATTGGCAACATTTCTGAAATGCTGTAAAAGGCATATTGATGGATCGGAAGGCATGATGATGGACCAGAAGCATTGACAACATTTCTGAAATGCTGTGAAAGGATGAAAATATTGTGAAATGGGATATCGACCAAATAAAGTGTGTTTTTGGGTCAAAAATAGTCATGGCTTCGACAAGAATTCAAGGAGGGATGTTCGAAGTGTTGTGAAGTGTTCGTTGATCGTTGTAATGCAATGAATACGCAGACGACTCAAAGATGTTGAGCTCGTGGATAATGGCTGCTAAGGTTGATTTGAGCTTATGAATGGTCGCCGATGATGACGACTGGAGATATTGAAGGCCGAGGAATTATCGTTGTCATAGGTTCTAGCGGGATCAAAGCAAGGGTATAATAGGGACGCCTAAAAGACTAGATGATTAGTCGAGTACTTAAGTAGCGATGAAAGGCCTAAATACGTAGTGATGATAGGCGTATAGAGTTTTTGCAAGAACCTGGGTTACCATTTGCCCTTGACGGATGACATGATGATATGGCCAGTCATACGAGTAAGATAGCTTCAAGGCAAGATTGGCGGTGATAGCCAGAATCATGGATGTTGATTGTTTTGCTTTTATTGTCTTGTGTAGATTATTCGACATCGAAGGAGACATCTCTTGGGTGCTTGTCTGATGTTGGTTTAGGCCTTCGAGGATTGTGCTTGGGAGATGTTGATATCGATTAGGATGGTTTACACTAGATAACTAGCTGCTATGTCTGTTTGTTTATATCTGGTTGTTTGTATAGGCTATCACTGTCGGATGTGGAGGAGATGGTTTTGGGTTTTTTCTCTGTTGACGTTGGTAGATTAGATGATTGATCTACCTATTTCTCATATACTTATTGATTATGTTGATAGCTATTTTATCGCTTATTAATACTGTTGTCTGACTCAAGGTTTTATGTTTCCTCTTACTACTTTGGGATGTTCATCTATTGTTTGGATAGGCAGACTGAGTAGTAGTTGACAGGTAGTTAGTCTTAATAAGGGCGATGTTGCTGAGCGATGACGAGCTGGAGTCTTACATATTAGTTTCCTGTTTCCTACTATTTGTTGTTTTTCTGCTACTATGTTGATGTATTCTCTGAGTGGCGTGTAATGAGGCTCGTTATACAGACTCTTATATTGTAATCCAAGGATATATGGATATTTCATGGTAATATGAAAAAGTTTAATATTCTGCTCAATTCTGCTTCACTATTATTGCCTGTTGCATATGTTCTATTATAATTTATCCTTGCGTTGTGGGTTATACGACAGGTTCCATGTTTATTATTCTACCCTGATGATCATTCGTAGCTGTCTGGCTTGTCTTTCAACGCATTATTTCCCTTGTTAAGTGCAGTAGTTGTGGGCGGTCGTCACATTTGGTATCAGAGCTCTGGTTAATCGATTATTCCCAAAGTTCATTGACGTAATAACGTATGAGAGACGTATTTGTAGATTTCTGGATGTATACTATATATTAGTGTATAATATAATAGCGCTTGAACTCCATTTGCAGCTTTCTCATGTGTGGACTAATCATTATTTTTTTAGATTTAGAACGAGTCGTCAATCTTCGAGATATACTGCTAGCGATGAGTCTATTCCTCAAGGGGAAAATGGCGGTATACCAGATTACCCAACTATGTTTGAGGCCATGGTGGCAGCGATTATGAGGAGGGTACCCGCTTTAGAGACAATTGTGGTAGATGTGGGGGTTCAAGTGCCTAGGGTTGTGGACTTCGCGAAGATGTGCAAAGACTTCACTACTCTTGGAGGCAAGTCGTTTAAAGGGACGGAACTGATTGAAGAGCTTCAGGGGTGGATTGAAACTTGCATTCAGATATTTGGAGACTTGGGCATTGACGATGCAAAAAAGAGGAAGCTTGCATTGAGACAACTACAGGGTAGAGCTATAAATTAGTGGTACTCTGCCACTCTAGAGACTCCAGAAGATGATATTTCATGGGAGCTGTTTCAAGTCAAGTATGAGACGAAGTTTATCTTTACTGTTTAAAAGTCTATTATTTTTATGTGGTTTGTTGAGCTTAAGCAGAGTGGTCGACCAGTGTTGGGGTATGTTTCTGATTTAGAAGCTTTGTCCAAGTATGCTCGTTCATATGTCGAGATTCCTTATCAGAAGAACGAGAAGTTTGTCATGAGCTTGTGTGCCGCTTGGGTTTAGAACCTAGATTTGTGATAGACCATTGAGTGTAACTAATCCATTTGGTGGTATTCGTCCAGTTTTTGTATGATTTGTCATGGTCTAGCGTTGTCGACTCATGGTTACTCCTATGTATGTGATTGCTTTGTTTTGAACTTCGCTGGGTTTGGGATTATTTTGGGTATGGACTGGCTCAAAAGGTATGCGGCAAAAGTGGATTGCGAGAAGCTCGAGGTGACAGTCGGGAATGTGGAAGGGCAAATGGTTGTGATTCGATGTAAGCCCGAAGATGGTGTCTTTGTAAGCTATTTATATTCGCTTGTGATTCCATGGGAAGACTTGTCATCTATGCCGATCGCTAGTGAGTTTGATGATGTCTTTGAAGAGGTCAAAGGGTTGTCGCCGCATCACGAGATTGAGTTCAAAATCAATTTGGTCAAAGGAGTTAGACCTATCGTCATGCCTCTTAGGAGGAGGATGCCTAAGGAACAACGAGTGTTAGAGGTGTAAGTACGTGACCTTTTGGGAAAAGAATTCATTCGTAGAAGTGTGTTCGAAAGGGGCACTAGTTGTGTTTGCAACCAAGGTTGATCGATCTGTGAGATTATGTGTGGATTATCGTGAGCTGAACAAGGTGACCAAGGAGAACAAGTATCTGCTGCAAAGGATAGATGACTTGTTCGATCAGCTTCACGAAGCCAAGATTTTTTCTCAGATGGATTTGGCAATGGGATTCCACTAGTTGAGGGTGGCAAAGGATCGTGTGCCAAAGACTTCTTTTAGGACACCATCCAGTTTCTTCGAATAGTTGGTGATGCCATTTGGGTTGACTAATGCGCCAGTGTATTTCGTAGATCTTACGAATAGGGTTTTCAAAGATCAGTTGAACAACTTTGTGCTTGTATTCCTGGACGATATTATAGTTTTCTCCCGGAATGAGGAAGAGCATAAGACACTTGCGAGTTGTTTTGGAAATCTTGCGAAAGCATCAGATGAGAGTTAAGTTTTTGAAGTGTCACTCCTGGAAGAGCGAAGTGAGGTTCTTAGGCTATATTGTTTCTGGAAATGGGATAGCGATTGACCCCCCTGAGGTAGCAGCAATCCAGGACTGGGATATACCTAAGAATGCGACGGACGTGAGGAGTTTCCTTTGGTTGGCCGGATATTATCGTCGGTTTATTAAGGATTTCTCGAAAATAGCTACACCATTAACATGATTAACGAAGAAGAATCAAGTGTTCACATGGGATGCGAAGTGCGAGCAAGCTTTAGGAATCCTGAAAGAAAGATTGATGAATGCTTCTGTTTTGATGATCCAAAGTGGGAATGAAGAAATGGTGGTATACACCGATGCATGTTGCTACCGATATTTTTCGTCAACACCGGAGATAGGTCTATGGAAGTGGGCCTAAGGGGAAAATGGGGGTATTTAGCTTTCACGAGTTTGAGTTAGTTCACGATTCCTAGATATCAAGCTTCAAAGCCCAAAAGATTAATTACTCTTTCCCAATAGGGTGAGCATCACGCTTAAGCGACTCAAGAACCAACAATTATCTTGGGATAAGGGTTCGCTAAACACAACCCTCGATAAAGAGGCTAAATAGGCTATAGGAAGGGGTTCTGCAAGAACTCTTCGGAAGGGTCTAAGCTTAAGTAGGAACACATGACCGTGTAGAAAATCTATAATAGATTATGTAGGAAATAGCTAAGAAATTGCATAAGAAAATATGCTAAGTGTCGATTTGCTCTTTATTGATCCTTGATTTGGAGTATATAAGTGATTACAATAGAAATCCCCAAATTGATTTAGAAGTTAGGGTTTACTCTAGAGAAAAAGAGTACAAGAATGAGGAATGAGAAATCGCTTCCCAAAATGAGACCCCTAGGGTCTTATTTATAGACAAATTGGGTCCCCTTTTACTATTAGGCCAACAGAAGCCTCTGTCGGCTGATTTTCCCTTTGGTTCCAGAAGTTTTGGCTCTCGGCCGCCTTTTCTTTTAGTTCCAAAGGCCTTGCTTAGGGCTTTTTAAGGTGCCGGTTCTAGCTCTCAGGAGGACGGTCCTGGTCTTTGGAGCTTTTTGCTGATGCCATGTCTATCTTCTTTGTATTGCTACTAAGCCTGGCGGTGTGAATAACTTTTAGAAGGTTTTGGCTTGGACTCTCGGTCTACTTATTAACACTTTGTAGAGCTTGCCTTCATGATTCAAGTGAATGGTTGCCGGGACCACCACCCCTATCGGTATTGACACTAAGAAGATTAGTGCAAATAACTTGTCCCTCTTCGAGGTTCCGCCTTACCTTTTGGTAGATTCCTGAAGTGTATCTTAGCTTTTCGGAGGGTTGCTTCCGGTACTTTATAAGTTCATCTAATTGAGGTTTTGGTAGATGGTTCCTGGATGATGCCCTTATGCTCTTGTTCTTCGATGTATCAGTATTAAGCGAGATAATACCGATATCCCTTTCGTCTTTCTAGGCCTTGGGTTCCAATGTCCTTTGCTTTCCTCTTCATTAGCTCCCGGTTTTGAACACCTTCTTGTCGGTCATTCTTCCTGGCGGAATTACCCTATCGGTAATTTCTCTTCGTACTGGATTTTGAGGTTCCTTCTTTGTTGAGGGCGCCGGTTGCTTGTCCTTCTGGAGATTTCTCTTAGGTTTTTTGTTTTACCCTAAGCTTAGCTTCTGCTTACGGAGGTTTCTTTTATGCTTGTGGCCATCTGCTACCCCTTCACCATCAGCCTGTTTAAGTGTTAATTTTGGTAGTAACAATTTCCCGCCCTAATGAAGGGGTAATTTCGACTTTCCAAGTCAAACTTCGATGTCCTTTCGGTGTTTTGATTCCTATCTCTTGATCTTCCTCGATCGGACCCGTTGATTGGTTCTTGCTTGTATGGCCTGGATTAAAGGTAATTTTGGTATAATTACCATCGCTTCTTCTTCCTTACTTTTACTTGTGACATTAATTACTAAAACCAGATCATTGTTCATTGAGAATTACCAAAGCTTTTTCTTTCTGATTCAATCCCTAGTGCGTACTCTTACTTTTAATTATGAGCAAAAATTTAAACTAATCACTTGAATCAGTTAGGGTTTTGCATGTTAAATGCAAGTTATTTAATCACAGGTGACTTAGATTACGATTCGTGGTGAACTACACGAATGCTTTTCCCCCCTATGTTATTTCTTAGGGGTTTAAGATGTACAACTTATATAAGAAAGGTTATTTACAGCTAAAAATTAAATTCATGTCTTCGGTGCCGGTGAATTCACCATCAAAGTTACCGATTCATTTGTTCTGACTTTACCAACACTTATTCCTGCATTTGTTTAGTATGTAATTGTCAGGTTAATTTAAGAAGGGTGAATTATTCGAAAGTGCAAATGAAGAGATGATTCTTTCTCCAGTTTTGGTGTTGGTGAAATTTAGGAGCATTATTGCCATAACTTTTCGACTTTGGTTTCGTGTACCGGTCCCGAGTGCTAATATCTCTAAATTTAGGAGCATTTTTAGAAATCCTTCGAAAGGTTACTTTGCATATTTAACCATCCAAATCTAGCATGGGGACTTCTTTCCCTTTCCGACTTTTATATCTCGACTCTTACGGGACTTGGAAATTGCACCTATCCAACTTCTACCGAACACCTATACTTTGCTTTTAAGTCTCGAAGTCATGGCACTTGAATCGGGTCAGGCTTCCCTTATTCTAATCTTATTCAGCATTTGGTACGGTTTTCGAAAGGAGTAGACGCGCCCATTTTGCGTGCCAACCCCTTGAAGATAAGCATTAGCGATGGCATTAGTAAGACTATACCCTGGGAAGACTAGATCTTTTTCATCAGATGCCCTGCTGGCATTTCAGGTAACTTTGCAGATTTTGGTAAGTTCCTCTATTTTTCCACGTGTAATCATACTTTTCCTAGGCATTGTTTAACTTTACTAGCTTTCCAGATCCTGCTCCCAAGAGAGTTGCTTTAACGGAGAGTGAGTCTCGCATGCTTGAAAATATCTCTAAAGCATTTAAAGAACCACGGAGTTGATCAGTTTTGTTGACCTTGGATAAATTTTGTCAATATAACCTTCTCCCCGATGGGCAAACGATCTTGGGGCATCCTCCCATTTGTTTCTTGGGATCCAAGCATTTGACTTTGGGTTCGAACGTGTTTACAATTTCTTCTCCTTTGTTTCTAGGTATCCGTATTGGGATTGTAACTTTCCTTTTTTAAACAGCTTTAATTTACAACATATTCATTCCTGAAATTACCTTTTTATTTTCATTTGATTAGAGACATGGGATTCTAGAGTTGTAAATCTCACTGATGCCTTAGATTAATCCATTGTTGTCACTATCAAGAGGCTGGCCGGTGCAACCGTTGAGCTACCGGCTAAAAGATTAAGACATGACACTTCTTTTCTTCTTTCTTAGGATGCCATTGTTGAGGTTGTTGATCTAGAAGTTTCTGTCTCTACAGCCCTTGCTGTTGATTCTACCATTGTAGCAACCTGAACATCCCGGCCGGCCTAAACCGAACAAGAAGGGGGACTATTTTGAGAACACGACACATCAGAATACAAACATGAGAACATTTCATTGTTATTAAAATAATTTACATCGAAGTACAAAATATCAGAGTACAAATAATTAATTTACAATGGAAAAATATCATAGATTTAAATTACATTTAAATACATAAACATAATGTGCAGCGGAAAACTTCAACTACCACAACTGAAAGAATGGATACAAAGCATTCCGAATATAGCTCCAGCCGTAATCCAGGATCCTGTGAAGAGAAATATCTGCAAAAAACCAAAACTACAAGTTGTCCGTGTGGAAAATAAGAGTACCCAAAGTTTAGGTGGGAAACAATAAACTTCGAGTTAGTCATGGGACTGGTGTGAGAACTAAAACAATTATTAACTTTATTTTAATGTTGGGTAAATCAAGGGACCACGCCATATAACATGGAACGTGTTTTCTCCCAAGAATACCATAAAACAAACAACGCAATGCAAAAAGGAAAAATAAAGCTATTATAAGACTCAGGTCTCGTCACGCAATGCAACGCAAGCCGGAGGATAGAGTTTTACCTTATAATAGCCAAACATGCTTGATATGATACGCAAAATTTATGTTTTATTATTATTATAAGTGAAGAAATCAACTTCAAATATAAATGTATCAATCATAGGCAGCATAGGTACCATATATTATGTCGCTATATAGGTTTACAACTAAAACCGTAAAATCACGTATTGGAAATTGGGTTTCCATCTATGAACCAAGGTAAGTGATCTTCCTTTCTGATTCGAGACACACTAGCAATCCTCAGGATCACACCTCTGGGCAACCCTAGGTTAGTGGCAGGGCTAGTCAACCGTCGCTGATTAGTTATACCATAAACTATACGTTAGCCGGTTCTATCGAACCTCGTAAATGGTCAATAAGTCGACAAATCTGTCAGTTTTCGACCAATCAAGAGCCATTGGAGACTCAAATCAAATCCGAGGTACCCCGCTATCCATCAAATAATATCCAACATCCATATAAGTAAATGTCTAGGCTCCATACTATGACATCACCTTTAACTAGAAACTAACGTATGTCCATTTCCCTGTG
Source organism: Allium sativum (assembly GCA_030737875.1). Classification (NCBI taxonomy): domain Eukaryota; kingdom Viridiplantae; phylum Streptophyta; class Magnoliopsida; order Asparagales; family Amaryllidaceae; genus Allium; species Allium sativum. Next base: position 12,336 of record JASFAX010003492.1, on the reverse strand, counting down.
GTCCTCATCCCGTTTTTGGTTCACACCAGAATGTGAGGTTCGCGAATTAACACTACACAAAGCTGCACTACTTAAAGTTGTGCTTTGATCATCAACCACAAGGCTCTGCTTTTCAACAAAAGCCTTGATCTATGCATCTCAGCATGCCACATTGTCAATCCATACCATACCATTGATTTATACCAATATATAACCTCTATACTTGTACGTCTCAGAGAAGGGTGTTAAGCAAGAGAATGAATTCTCCGCCACCAAACAGATATATATTTAGTAGAGATCAACGAATATAGCATGAAACACAGTGTCAGACATACAATCCATTTGCAAGTCCATTCTGGGTCTGAAAGAAATCGGAGGCACCTTATTCCTCATCCCATATGTCCAATACAAGAGAGAGGCCCTCGCATATCCGGTCGATCTCCAAGTACGACTGGACAATCACCACTTATTACCTCGTCTTGGGTGTACAGCCAAATCAAGATACCAGTAATCATCCATTCGATGTGAAGATCTCCAGTCTTCAACTACCGTCTTCATAGTCGACTTTTAATCGTCGTATCAGTTATTAAGAATGAGTTAAATCCGGTCTTTCTGAACAACTTAGGAAATAAACATGTCTTTAACTGGGTTAAAGAAATAATGTTATTTAAAACACAGTTCATAGTAAACCCAAATCAACTTCCATTAACTATGGAATCTTCACGGAAAACAGATCCATATATAATCGATATAAATTTCCGTATTAGTCTAATAATATATGAATAATGGCAAAGCCTTCTAAATTCCATATATAGTAATGGTCTTCCTTCACCGAAGCTCATCCCGATTATTAATAAATCAAATTCCATTCAATTCCAATTTAATATATTAAATTGGAAAATTTTACTTTGGAAAAATTCCGTTAAATCTTAATTAAAATATTTATAAATTCCAAATCATATCTTCACTGTTAATTGGGTTAAAGAACGAACGTTATTTAAAACATTGTTCACGATAACTGTAACACCCCGAATTTCAATTAACACTAATGGTTAGTAATTAAAGTATAATTAATCTCAGATGTGAGAATCAGGGGAAACGGGCTGCGTCATTGCGTTCGTCTCGGAAAAATACGCGAAATAGAGTCCGAGTTTGCGTAAAACGGGTACCGTATGAAAGAGATATGGACGAACGAAGTTAGGTAGAAAAACCCGAAACAGGCCAGAAATGCACTGGCGCACTTGTGAAGTGCGCCAGCACAAAAATACACTGGCGCACTTGGGAAGTGCGCCCATGTCGGGACAGGAAACCTGCACAGTTTCTAGAGAGTTCTGTGGTTGGGTGCACCAGTTTGGGGTTTGGGCTTGGTCTTAGGGCTGGTTTCTGGAAGGTTCCGAAATCTAAGGGTCCTAATCTAATTTAGGGTTAATCTAAGGGCCTAAAACACTCACCTAATCTATAAATACACCCTAATACTACCCTAATTCATACTAAAAATAGAAATGATGCCACCATGCCGCCAAAATCAAACTTGAGAGGAACCTCCACTAGTTTATGAAGAAAGTTGCAAGCTAATCAACCTCTAATCATCATCTTCTTCTTGTATAGCAACTAGTTCTACTACATAAGTTTGCTAATCTTGGTTTTGGTGAGTTTCTATCACTTTAATAACCAATTGCTAAATTAAGTAGATGAGATATGATGAGATCATGCGGTTTTGTATGCGGATTTGTGGGTTTTAAGTCATATGATATGATGTTAGTTTGCTAATCTATGTTTAATGTTAACCCTATGTTTATGCAAGTTAAGTATGTGGGTTTATGCAAGTTAAGTGATGGGTTTCATGCATGCTAAGCATTGGGTTTCATGCATGCTAAGCATTGATTTTATGCATGCTAAGTGTTTGGTTTTATGCATGCTAAGTATTTGATTTTATGCATGCTAAGTATTTGATTTTATGCATGCTAAGTATTTGATTTTATGCATGCTAAGTATTTGATTTTATGCATGCTAAGTATTTGATTTTATGCATGTTAAGTGTTTGATTTTATGCATACATTATGACATGCAAGTTTACCCTTTTTCTAAATAAGATGCATACATATGCAAGATGACACCTTTGTATGCTATGCATACATATGCATGTTTACCCTATTATGATGCAAGTTCATATGCAAGTTTGTCTCTTTTTATGATATGAATAACATATGCGAGTTTGCCTCTATGTATGACATGTTATGCAAGTTCACATGCAAGTTTATGTGCAAGTTCATATGCAAGTTTATGTGCAAGTTCATATGCAAGTTTGTCACTTTTTATGACATGCATAATGCAAGTTTGGGTTAAATGCTAGTTGGGTTTAATGTATGCTCATATATGCAAGTTGACACCTTTTGAACCCATGATAAAGTTATAAGCTATGTTGGTTAAACCCATGACATTTGTGATGAATCTTCCCTTTTATTATGTCACGTTACGTGAACGAATTACGTGGGGAACGATGGGGTTAATATGCATGTTAATAAAATGATGTGGAATGGGTATGCTTAAGAGTAACATAAATTAAATGGACATAATTGGGAATTTACCTATTGAGTTAGGTCTACCCATATTATGGAGTTGGGAATTTACCTATTGAGTTAGGTCTACCCATACTACGGAGTTGGGAATTTACCTATTGAGTTAGGTCTACCCATATTCTGGAAAACATGATTAATTAATTAGGGATAATTAATATAAATTATGAGGGTGATTAATTAGGTGTAATTAATCGACTAAGACACGAGGTTGGACTCAGTTGTAGCGTAAAACTGCCCGGACCCAACCGGCTTAACCAGTTGCTACAAATGTTAGCCCAATGTGAGAGGTCTTAGGCACAAATTAAATACGTGATTAAAGTAAAGACACGAGGTTAGACCCTTTTAATGACGTAAGGCTGCCCGGACCCAACCGGCATATCCAGCAGTCATAAAAGACGGTCTAATGTGAGAGGTCTTTATGAGGTCATGATCTTAATTAATTAATTAAGAAACACTTAACCATATTAGCATGTAGAGGGACATGAGGGGTTAAGTGGAGGCCTTGGGTGGCAATAGAAAATACGATTAGAATACTTAACCAAAGTGGAACATGTAATTAAAACATGGTTAAAGGGTTAAGTAAGTGCTTTGGGTGGCATGTGGAAATCTAGTGGGTGCCTTGAATGGCAATTAAAATATGATTAATGACTTAACCAGAATTTATAACATGTAAGTGGACATGGTTAAAGGGTTAAGCGGGATTCACTAGAAATAACAAGCTTAGGTGGTAGCTTGTGGGGGGGCCCATTTCAACCAATATCCCAAACGTATCTTAGTGGGCTCGACTCTAGTCGAGTGACGGGACACGCATATTGGGCTTGACTATAAGAGGCCAAAATGGGTTAGCGGTGGCAACGCATGACCAACGGGTTTCATATGCGTGTGTGGACCCGGGCTGGTAAATAAGACGTTGTTGCATCGTGTAGATATAAGCCGTGCACCGTTAGTTTTATCAGGTTGCCACGTTGGGGAATGGTACACCCCACGGTGGGGCCAACACGGGTATCTACGTTAGGGAGCCGATCGAATGGGGAGTAGTGTGTACACCTAGTGGATTGTAGGGCCCTGTGGCGTCTACTCAGTCACCTAGGGGTACGCGAGAACTATTAAGTTAATTTTATAAGTCCATGGGTGGGATCAACCTTTAAGTTAGGAATGATTGGTGTGGTGCAGTTTAGTAATTTACCTTTGGAAGGGTAGATGCGTCTTTACGTTTCTTAGTTTATCCTAAGTCTACCAAGCTGCTTAGTGTAGCCATTCATCCCCAGACGACACCGTATATTAAGCTTATGTCTTCTCTGGTTACTTTAATGATTGTATTGTTAAAGTTATAGGACTCGCTCAGACTTATGTCTGACCCCGTTGTTTTTATCTTTTTTTCTCAACCCTCAGGTTATCAGAGTGGGCCCAGTACGAGTGGGCTTTGATCAGGCTGCTTTATTCTCTTTTGGAGCTTGGACCATAGATGTAGAGCTCAGCTTACCCTTTCTTTTATGGCTATCAGTTCATGTATTGGGATTATGTACTTTTACTTATCAGGATGGATATTTTTTACTTGACTCTTATTATGGTTTTGTGATGTAACCAAACATGTTTTACTTTCCGCTGCAATGAAATGATGTTTTAAAATTTTCAAGTATTACTTATATCTGTCTTGTTGTAAATATTCTGTTCTATATTCACTTAAAATACTCCACCGATGTTATGGCATTCCCTTAGCGAGTGACCATAGCGGGTGTGGGGTGTTACACGTGGTATCAGAGCTTAAGGTTACCAGAACAGATAAAATTTTTAGAAAAACTATTTTCTAAGAATATTTTTGAAAGGAGTATTTTCAAAAACATGTCTTTTAAGAGAAAAGTTTTTGAAAGAAAAGCATAATCCCCAATAGCCATATCTATATCTTTCGAATTCTCCGTTTTGAATCTCTTCCTCTCTCGTTTTGAGTTTCCCCTTCGCGTATAGATGACCTTTCTAAGATAGATAAGAACGGAAAACCACTTCAAGGGACTTAGACATTAGTCGGATTAGAAGTTGGTTCAAGAAGGAGGAGGACTGGTAGGTATCTATTGGATAGACGATGGGAGGAAGGCTCAAATAGTTGTTTGGTTAATGAAGGATGAAACCTCATTGGTGGGAGGTTACGAGTGGAGAATGGGAAGAAGAAGGCGAGTAGTTATCCTTTTGGAGGAATGGGACACCGTATTAGGATTGTCCAAAAGGGCATGGGCAAGGTACGGAATCTCCTAGAGGGTAGTTGTATTCCCTCACGACTAGGGTACCAAATGGGGATAGACCGTCTAGGTTGGAATTTGGATTTCTTTATTATCCGATTCGAACTTTATTTAATTCTGACGCATCGAGTTCGTTTATCTTATCATTGTTAGTTGAGTCACTGCACTAAGACACCAGTTAGTAGATGATCCCTTAGTTGTTTCAAACCCAATTGGGGCTCCATGAGGTGTTTGGGTTTGAAAGTTGCTATACTTAGCGTTGAGAGTAGATGTGATGCTTTTTGGGCTTCACAAGCTATGGGTTAGTTTTGGGCATGGACTGGTTATCCAGTAGGGGTGCCGTTCTTGATTTTGAAGGGAGAGTTGTTAGGCTTATGACCCGCTTGGGTAACACTCTCGAGATCTCTTGTAATCCCATGGAATCTGTTATGCTAAGTTATCTAGAATCGCTTGACACGTCGGTCGAGAGTTTGCGATCTGTTAGAGTGGTCCGGGAATACTCGGATGTGTTTGAGGAGGTGAAGGGCTTACCTCCGGAGCGGGAGATTGACTTCCGAATATATCTGGTAGACAATGCTAAACCTGTATCTTTACCAGTGCGCCACATGGCTCCTCGCGAGAGGAGGGAACTCCATAAGCAAGTAGGGGAGTTGCTTGAGAAGGGGTCCATAAGACAAAGTATATCGGAGTGGGGTGCTCCAGTAGTTTTTGCTACGAAGGTGGATGGGTCCCTCAGACTTTGTGTAGGCTAAAGAGAACTAAATAAACTCACAAAGAAGAATAGACACCCATTGCCGAGGATTGATGATCTCTTTGATCAGTTGGTTGGCGCCTCAGTATTTTCGCAGTTGGACTCAGCCACGGGGTTTCGTCAGTTGAGAGTGGCCGAGGATAGTATAGAGAAGATTGCCTTTAGGACTCCGGATGGTTTTATGAGTGGCTGGTGATGCCATTTGGTTAGACGAACGCCTCCGCATACTTTGTTGATTTGATGAGAAGGGTGTTCAGGGAGTACCTAAATAAGTTCGTGATGATCTTGGTGGATGACATCTTGGTCTTTTCTAGGAGCGAAATAAGTTTTCGTATGTGCTCAATAGGTTGAGCAAAGCCAGTTATGGGATAAACGGTGGTTTTGGAGCGAGACTGGCAAGGACATCCAGAGTTGGACAAGGGCTTAATTATTTAGCCGTTTTTACTAGTATCATCTCACATAGGTTGTCTGAATTCGAAGGAGGTATCCCTTGGGTGTTTGTCTGATATTGGTTTAGGCCTTTGGGGCTTGCATTTGGGGGATGTCGAGTTCGACTAAGGTGGTCTGCGTAAGAGATGGATAGTTGTGACGATTTTGCATGGGAGAATATCCTGATTTTCTCTAGAAGTGGAGAAAAGCATGCCCTACATCTTAGGGAAGTGTTGGAGACTCTTTGAGCGCATTGTCTTAAGACAACAAAGGTGGATGGAATTCTTAGCATCCTATGAGTTTGAGATAGCGTATACCCCTGGCAAGGGTAACGTGGTGGCAGACGCCTTGAGCAGAAAAAGGTTGTCTTTGAGTCCCTTGTTCGTGGAATGGCGAAGCTTGGAGTTTAATTCTATGATTGACTTTAGACCTTCCGTTGACTTTGTACCCGGTTTGCTAGCCTCCTTGGAGGTTAGGCCTACTCTTTTGGGGCGGATTGGCGAGGCACAGCGAGACGACCCACAGTTGGTTGAGTTAGTAGAGAAGCTCATAAGGGGGGAGTCGTCCAGCCATTTGAGTAGGTACACCCTAGATGGTAAGGGGTGGTTGCGTAGAGACGGTAGACTTTGTGTACCGCAAGACGAGGGTCTGAGGAAGGCTATACTTGATGATGCACATCGGTCAAAGATGACCATTCATCCTGGTAGGGACAAGATGTACCAAGACATGAAGAGAGTTTTCTTCTGGGCCGGTATGAAGAAAGATGTGGCCGAGTATGTGGCTAGATGCTTAGTGTGCCAACAAGTTAAAGCGGAGCAAAGGAAACCCGGTGGGTTGCTACACCCATTGGAAGTTCCGCAATGGAAGTGGGATAGTGTCTCGATGGATTTCATCGATGGGTTACCGAGATCGAGGAAGGGCAATACGGGAATTTGGGTTGTGGTAGACAGACTTACCAAGAGTGCCCATTTTATACCCGTGAAGAGTAAGAGGACCGCTCCATGGCTTGCTTCGGTCTATGTTAGAGAGATTGTTAGATTGCATGGCGTACCATCCAGCATTGTGAGTGATCGAGATCCTATCTTCACTAGTGAGTTTTGGAGAAGTTTGCAAGAGGCGGTAGGGACTCAGTTGTGTTTGAGCACCGCATATCATCCTCAGACGGACGGTCAGACCGAGAGGGTGAACCGTATCTTAGAAGATCTCTTGAGGCTTTGTATCTTGGATTTTGGAGGTACATGGGAAGAACAACTTCCTTTGGTGGAGTTCGCATACAATAACAGCTTTCAGTCTAGTATTGGCATGGCACCTTTCGAAGCTCTTTATGGAAGGCCTTGTCGATCTCCTACATGTTGGTGGGAATCTACGGATAAGATCTTGTTTGGGCCAGATATGGTTAGAGAGACTTCAGAGAAGATTGATTTGATTCGAAGAAGGATGAAGGCAGCGCAAGATAGACAGAAATCTTATGCGGATCGGAGAAGGACGGATCTTGAGTTTGAGGTTGGGGACATGGTTTTTGTCAAAGTATCTCCGTTGAGAAATGTTGTTCGCTTTGGGTCCGTTGGGAAGTTAGCACCGAGGTTTGTTGGGCCGTTTCCTATTAAGGAAAGGATTGGACGGATGGCATATAGGGTGGAGTTGCCCGACAGACTTAGTGGTGTTCATGATGTATTCCATGTATCACATTTGAGGAAGTGCTTACATGAGACCGCAGAGGTCGTAGAGCCGAGCTTGCTTAGAGATGTAGAGGTAGAGCGTGATGCGACGATTCGACGAGCTCCTACTCGCATCCTTGGGTCAGAAACTAGGAAGTTGAGGAACAGAGAAGTTCAGCTAGTTAAAGTGCAATGGGGAGAAGACGAGGGCAATGCTACTTGGGAGACGGAAGCGAAGATGCGTTCTTTGTACCCATTTCTTTTTGAAAGTATGTCTTTTAACTTCTCCTTTATCGCTTGTCTAGTACTTATCTTATCTTTAGTATATCCTCTCGCTAGTACCTATGACCTTTAGATAGGGTAAAACCTATGGTTGAAACATGTGTTTGAAACATGTTATGGTTGATGGATGCATGTGGATGCAATTGTTTGCTAGTGGTTGCTCGTGGATGCATATACACACACATTAGGCACTAGATCGGCTCAGTCACTTCATGTTGCATATCGCATAAATGGATGTGGTAGTTAGATTGATGGATGTATCATGGCTGTGTTATCATGTGGATGATGCATTTTTGTGTATGGTTGTGCACGCATATAGAGATTGTATGTGTCAATAGGGTTTCGCATACATATTGGATGCATGGCACTATCATGGTTTGCATTAAGGAGGTCGACTGAATCAGTAGACCGCCTGATTTTGCATTAGTATACGGACATATACACACACTTTCTGCATATGCTCATACATCATTAGAAGTTTCTAAGGATAATGGTTGCTTGTGGTTGATGGTTTAGTAGATGGTTGTTTGGTTGGTAGGATACGTTCTTCTTGACTTAGAGATTTCGAGGACGAAATCCTTTAAGTAGGGGAGAATGTAACACCCCGAATTTCAATTAACACTAATGGTTAGTAATTAAAATATAATTAATCTCAGATGTGAGAATCAGGGGAAACGGGCTGCGTCATTGCGTTCGTCTCGGAAAAATACGCGAAATAGAGTCCGAGTTTGCGTAAAACGGGTACCGTATGAAAGAGATATGGACGAACGAAGTTAGGCAGAAAAACCCGAAACAGGCCAGAAATGCACTGGCGCACTTGTGAAGTGCGCCAGCACAAAAATACACTGGCGCACTTGGGAAGTGCGCCCATGTCGGGACAGGAAACCTGCACAGTTTCTAGAGAGTTCTGTGGTTGGGTGCACCAGTTTGGGGTTTGGGCTTGGTCTTAGGGCTGGTTTCTGGAAGGTTCCGAAATCTAAGGGTCCTAATCTAATTTAGGGTTAATCTAAGGGCCTAAAACACTCACCTAATCTATAAATACACCCTAATACTACCCTAATTCATACTAAAAATAGAAATGATGCCACCATGCCGCCAAAATCAAACTTGAGAGGAACCTCCACTAGTTTATGAAGAAAGTTGCAAGCTAATCAACCTCTAATCATCATCTTCTTCTTGTATAGCAACTAGTTCTACTACATAAGTTTGCTAATCTTGGTTTTGGTGAGTTTCTATCACTTTAATAACCAATTGCTAAATTAAGTAGATGAGATATGATGAGATCATGCGGTTTTGTATGCGGATTTGTGGGTTTTAAGTCATATGATATGATGTTAGTTTGCTAATCTATGTTTAATGTTAACCCTATGTTTATGCAAGTTAAGTATGTGGGTTTATGCAAGTTAAGTGATGGGTTTCATGCATGCTAAGCATTGGGTTTCATGCATGCTAAGCATTGATTTTATGCATGCTAAGTGTTTGGTTTTATGCATGCTAAGCATTTGATTTTATGCATGCTAAGTATTTGATTTTATGCATGCTAAGTATTTGATTTTATGCATGCTAAGTGTTTGGATTTATGCATGCTAAGTATTTGATTTTATGCATGCTAAGTATTTGATTTTATGCATGCTAAGTGTTTGGTTTTATGCATACATTATGACATGCAAGTTTACCCTTTTTCTAAATAAGATGCATACATATGCAAGATGACACCTTTGTATGCTATGCATACATATGCATGTTGACCCTATTATGATGCAAGTTCATATGCAAGTTTGTCTCTTTTTATGATATGCATAACATATGCGAGTTTGCCTCTATGTATGACATGTTATGCAAGTTTACATGCAAGTTTATGTGCAAGTTCATATGCAAGTTTATGTGCAAGTTCATATGCAAGTTTGTCTCTTTTTATGACATGCATAATGCAAGTTTGGGTTAAATGCTAGTTGGGTTTAATGTATGCTCATATATGCAAGTTGACACCTTTTGAACCCATGATAAAGTTATAAGCTATGTTGGTTAAACCCATGACATTTGTGATGAATCTTCCCTTTTATTATGTCACGTTACGAGAACGAATTACGTGGGGAACGATGGGGTTAATATGCATGTTAATAAAATGATGTGGAATGGGTATGCTTAAGAGTAACATAAATTAAATGGACATAATTGGGAATTTACCTATTGAGTTAGGTCTACCCATATTATGGAGTTGGGAATTTACCTATTGAGTTAGGTCTACCCATACTACGGAGTTGGGAATTTACCTATTGAGTTAGGTCTACCCATATTCTGGAAAACATGATTAATTAATTAGGGATAATTAATATAAATTATGAGGGTGATTAATTAGGTGTAATTAATCGACTAAGACACGAGGTTGGACTCAGTTGTAGCGTAAAACTGCCCGGACCCAACCGGCTTAACCAGTTGCTACAAATGTTAGCCCAATGTGAGAGGTCTTAGGCACAAATTAAATACGTGATTAAAGTAAAGACACGAGGTTAGACCCTTTTTATGACGTAAGGCTGCCCGGACCCAACCGGCATATCCAGCAGTCATAAAAGACGGTCTAATGTGAGAGGTCTTTATGAGGTCATGATCTTAATTAATTAATTAAGAAACACTTAACCATATTAGCATGTAGAGGGACATGAGGGGTTAAGTGGAGGCCTTGGGTGGCAATAGAAAATACGATTAGAATACTTAACCAAAGTGGAACATGTAATTAAAACATGGTTAAAGGGTTAAGTAAGTGCTTTGGGTGGCATGTGGAAATCTAGTGGGTGCCTTGAATGGCAATTAAAATATGATTAATGACTTAACCAGAATTTATAACATGTAAGTGGACATGGTTAAAGGGTTAAGCGGGATTCACTAGAAATAACAAGCTTAGATGGTAGCTTGTGGGGGGGCCCATTTCAACCAATATCCCAAACGTATCTTAGTGGGCTCGACTCTGGTCGAGTGACGGGACACGCATATTGGGCTTGACTATAAGAGGCCAAAATGGGTTAGCGGTGGCAACGCATGACCAACGGGTTTCATATGCATGTGTGGACCCGGGCTGGTAAATAAGACGTTGTTGCATCGTGTAGATATAAGCCGTGCACCGTTAGTTTTATCAGGTTGCCACGTTGGGGAATGGTACACCCCACAGTGGGGCCAGCACGGGTATCTACGTTAGGGAGCCGATCGAATGGGGAGTAGTGTGTACACCTAGTGGATTGTAGGGCCCTGTGGCGTCTACTCAGTCACCTAGGGGTACGCGAGAACTATTAAGTTAATTTTATAAGTCCATGGGTGGGATCAACCTTTAAGTTAGGAATGACTGGTGTGGTGCAGTTTAGTAATTTACCTTTGGAAGGGTAGATGCGTCTTTACGTTTCTTAGTTTATCCTAAGTCTACCAAGCTGCTTAGTGTAGCCATTCATCCCCAGACGACACCGTATATCAAGCTTATGTCTTCTCTGGTTACTTTAATGATTGTATTGTTAAAGTTATAGGACTCGCTCAGACTTATGTCTGACCCCGTTGTTTTTATCTTTTTTTCCCAACCCTCAGGTTATCAGAGTGGGCCCAGTACGAGTGGGCTTTGATCAAGATGCTTTATTCTCTTTTGGAGCTTGGACCATAGATGTAGAGCTCAGCTTACCCTTTCTTTTATGGCTATCAGTTCATGTATTGGGATTATGTACTTTTACTTATCAGGATGGATATTTTGTACTTGACTCTTATTATGGTTTTGTGATGTAACCAAACATGTTTTACTTTCCGCTGCAATGAATTGATGTTTTAAAATTTTCAAGTATTACTTATATCTGTCTTGTTGTAATTTTTCTGTTCTATATTCACTTAAAATACTCCACCGATGTTATGGCATTCCCTTAGCGAGTGACCATAGCGGGTGTGGGGTGTTACAATAACCCAAAATCCAATTTGATATTAAATACAAGGCTCTGTATAGAAATCATATCGGCTTATATTCAATATCAAATTCTGAAACCAACTGATATCGTATTGGGGATAATGATATCTATATCTTCCAAATTCCTTAACGATATCTATGACATCGAAATATTCTGAGGATTATTTCCATTCAAATCCAATCCAATTCATATATTGGAAAATTTTGGTTATATTAAAACCCTTTCAATTCTTTACTCAAGTCGATAAACTATTTATTCAGTTAAAAATATATTTTATCTTTGCAAACTTGGAATATTTCATCCAAAATCATTTCAAATCGTTTATTATGATTTTACATAATTTATTCATATATTTAATAATTTTATTAAGGCCCTTAAAGTCAGTTTCAAATATCGGCCACCGAACTGCATCCATAGCGACCTTTTCCAAAACTAATTTGGACATATCTTAAAATCTAACTGTTAGATTTCAAATCTATTATTATCAAT
>JASFAX010003491.1:0-42321 GCA_030737875.1 Allium sativum | reverse complement strand
ATACGTAAATAAATTCTGGAAAAATTCTTAAAATTCTAAAATAATGTTTTAAGGCTCTGTTAGAAATTTGAGATAATTTCGATGTGTTTTGTTAATTGTATGCCTAAACATGATTAGGAGTGCTTAAGGGAAAATATGAAGTTTTAGCTACTTTTGATCCATTTTGATTCATTTGAATTGTTGGTTGTTGTTTGTGGTTGCTATTACATGTTGCTATGACTCTGTGGTATGTTTCATGATTGATTAGAATAGTTAAATTGCTCGAAAACGTCGTCGAATGGCGTAGAAAGCTTGCTGGAAAATTGCAGAAGTGTGCAGGTTCCGAACCGGTTCGGATCGGAGAAAGGGGGTCGGATCGGATTTGTGAACTGACCAAGGGGATTCGAACTGGATTGGAACTTGTCGCTGGAGAAGGCTTGACAAAAAGGAAGGCTGTTCACTTAGAGTTGGGGTGGACAAGGGGATCGGATCGGAAGAGCGACTGGAGGCCAGATCGGATCGACTGAGATGCAGGGCTCGGATCGGAAGCAGACACTCGGGAGAACTAGCAAGAGGGAAAGCCACGCGGATCAGATGGCAAGGAGGGATCGGATCGGAATGCGTGAAGAAATAAGCTAGGGATTGGGGCGCTGGAGGGAAGGACCCCGACCCGACCCGGAGCGAAGTACCCGACCCGAATCGAATGAAAGAAGACAAGGAGAAGGACCCGAACCCAGAGGAAGGTGGTACTCCGAACCGAACCGAGCATGGGTGACCGAACCGAACCGAATTCCAGAGCTGCTACTGCACGACAACTTTTCTGAAGACCCACTCCAATTCGACCAAACCCGAGATGCAAAGGATGTCCAAATGAGAAGTTAGAGCTTAAGATTCAGATGGGAATCAACGAGTTCACTTCATGGTTGGGCTTTGCTGCGGGACGCGTGCTAAGGAGTTATCGACACCTATAGCTTTGGACCACTATGGAAGGAGGAACGAAGGCGGATTCAGGGCCATTATGGCATTGGTAGAACCAAGGGCTACGACCAATGAAGTGGGTCATTGAAATGTTTGGTCATGACTCCAAGTGTTTGGCTTGGTCATAGCAGGGTTTCTACAAGTCGGGATTCGTCGTTGCCTCAGTTTGTCTAGTGTTTCAAAGTGGTAGGTGACGTACGCTTTACGCACTGAGTGAGAGATGCGAGAATGGTTGCTATGGATGATTTGTTTGCTATCATTGTGACATGCACACCCCACCCCCGTATTCTTACACTATTTATTATGGCACCTTGGAGTATTGTACGGTATGTGGTACTAACTCTTTGGTTGCAGGTCCAGGTTCAGGTATGGTTTAGTATACCTATTATTTCCCTGTTTAGATGCTTATCGCTCATACCAGGCTTTATGTCTGACCCAGAGTTTTATGTCTCTTCTTATTACTCTGGGTGCTCACACGAGCAGACTAGAGACAGGTTAGCTGGTGATGCACGGGTAGATGGTCCGGAGACGAGCAGGAGGCTTCCACGTACTATATACATAATATTCTCCCTGTGTTGTTGAAGATCACTGCTTGGGCATTGTTGGTGTATCTTCTATTTTAGCTTTCTTTTGGTTAGAGACAGTAAATTTGGAAAGTTGTAATAAGCTGTATATGGATTTCCGCTGTTTTGATATTGGCATTGATTATTAGTTATCAGCTTATGCACTGTCTCGCCTGTTTTATGTCAAGTATGTTATTATTATATTTTATCCCACGCGCTGTGAGACATTCTACAGGTTCTTTGATTAGTTCATTCTCTTCTTTCCTTTCTTCTGACGACCGTCTTGTGCTGGTCGGGCATGTGTACAGCGCACTCTTGGAGGAAATGCAGGCTGGTGCGAGGCGGGCCGTCACACTTGGTATCAGAGCTCTAGGTTGCGTAGTTAGCCTAGGGGAGTTATCAGGGAGAGATAATACACGTATACGAGAGAGCGTATTTGTGATTACTTTGGTTTTTAAAAGCTATATTATATATATATACTATAGTAGTATATGGATGAGGTTGTACTGCACTAACACCACTATGGAATCGTTAATCGTTTCCTTTTTCAGATTGACGATGAGCCGAGATACTAGAGGTGCTGGTAGGGGAGCCAATAATGGGAATGCTGCTGACGTGAGGACGATGTTTACTGACCTCATGAGAGAGATGCTTAGGGATGTTCAGAGGGCAGCTCCCAATGGCGGAAATGGTGGTGGTCCAATAGTGCAGGCGCCGAGGGTCGACTTCGCCAAGCTAAACAAGGACTATACTAGCCTTGGTGGGAAGCCGTTCCACGGAACGGAGTCGGCCACGGATGTTCAAGATTGGTTGGATAGTTGCGAACGTATCTTCGAGGATTTAGGTATCGAGGATGCGATGAAGAGAAAGCTAGCGTCCCGTCAGCTGCAAGGGCGGGCAATGAATTGGTGGAATGCTATAAAAGCAGCTACTCCCGAAGACCAGATTACTTGGGAGCAGTTTAAGGCTCGCTTTAGCGAGAAGTTCATTCCAGCTGCTCAGAAGTCAATGCTGTTTAAGAAGTTCTTGGAGCTCAAGCAGAATGGCAGAGCTGTCTCGGAGTATATTGCTGAATTTGACACTTTGTCAAAATATGGTTTATCTCTTATTGATACTGCCGAGAAAAAGAATGAGAAATTCATAACTGGTTTGGATCAGTACTTGGGGGAAAAACTTATTAACCACATCGATGAGACGTTTGAATCGATTGTGGGGAAAGCGTTAAGATCAGAAAGTCTCTACCCTAAGTCGAAGACTGAGGTTGCATCAGCAGAAGAGCCAAAACCACAAGCAAGTGGTGGAGGCAAGGGTGGTTCCCAGAATAAGAGAAAGCAGAATCAGGCTAAGGATGGCCAGAAGAAAAAGAATAAGCAAGATGTGGAGTGCTTCAGCTGTGGTAAGAAGGGCCATTATGCTAGTAATTGTCGGGCCAAGCCAGCGGATAGGAAGTGCTTCAATTGTGGCCAATTGGGACATCACAAGGACAAGTGTCCACAGCCCCCTAAAGAAAAGCAAATGGTGAAAGCATATGCTCTTAATGCTATTCCTTCTTCGTCGAATGCCCCAACAGCGGCGGAGAAGGGAAAGAATGTCGTCATTCAAGGTATGCTTTCTGTTTATGATGTTCCTGTTAGAGTTTTGTTTGATACCGGAGCTTCCAGTTCTTTCATATCTAGTGACCTGGTAGATAGGTTGGGATTGGAGCCCGAGATTGTCGATAGACCTTTAGTAGTGACGAACCCGATTGGTGGTTCGACTAGCCTTAGCATGATTTGTCGTAATGTGGTCTTATCGAGTCATGGATGCATGTTTGTTTGTGATTGCTTTGTTTTGGGCTTTACTGGGTTTGGCATTATTTTGGGAGTAGATTGGCTCCAAAAATACGGGGTGGTGGTAGACTGTGAGGGCTTGTTGGTGACAGCTAGAGCGGGTGACGGGCGGAGGATAGTGTTTGGTGGTCTACCCAGTAAGGGGGTATTGGCTAGTTTTCTAAACTCCCTCGACATTCCGCATAGTGAGTTGTCAGGTTTGCCCGTGGTTGGCCAGTATCCGGATGTTTTCGAAGAAGTGACCGGACTTCCACCACACCGAGAGATTGAGTTCCGTATTGATTTGGTAAAAGATGCCAGGCCTATAGTGATGCCACTTCGTCGTATGGCACCAAGAGAGCAGCGAGAGCTCGAGGTGCAAGTCAGCGATCTTTTGAAGAAGGGATTTATCAGAAGGAGTGTTTCTGAATGGGGAGCACCAGTTGTGTTTGCTACCAAGGCGGATGGTTCCCTTCGTTTGTGTGTAGACTACCGCGAGTTGAATAAAGTGACGAGGAAGAATAAGTATCCTCTACCGCGGATAGATGATTTGTTTGATCAGTTGAGTGGCGCGAGAATATTTTCTCAGTTGGATCTCGCGACAGGTTTTCATCAGCTTAGAGTGGAAGCTGAGAGTATAGCTAAAACGGCATTTCGAACGCCGTCTGGGTTTTATGAATGGTTAGTTATGCCGTTTGGACTGACTAATGCCCCGGCATATTTTGTGGACCTTATGAATAGGGTATTCAGAGATCAGCTGAATAAGTCTGTCCTTGTGTTCGTTGATGATATTTTGGTCTATTCGAGGACAGAGGAGGAACACAAGGAACATTTAAGAGTAGCGATGGAGGTGTTGAGAAAACACCAATTGAAAGCAAAGTTTTCTAAGTGTCACTTCTGGAAGAGGGAAGTAAGGTTCTTGGGCCATGTTGTATCAGAGAGTGGTATTGCCGTGGACCCAGCAAAGGTGGCTACGGTACAAGATTGGCCTACGCCCAAGAATGCAACAGATGTAAGAAGTTTCTTGGGATTAGCTGGATATTATCGTAAGTTTATCCAAGGTTTCTCCAAGATAGCAGCACCATTGACCCAGTTGACCAAGAAGAATCAAGCTTTTATTTGGGATGAAAGGTGCGAGAATGCATTTAAAAGCCTAAAGGACAAGTTGACAAGCGCACCAGTGTTAGTCATTCCTAAGGGGGATGAAGAGATGACGGTATACACGGATGCCTGTGGTACCGGACTGGGTGCTGTATTGATGCAAGGCAGTAGGGTTGTAGCTTATGCAAGTCGGCAATTGAAACCGCACGAGAGAAGATACCCTACCCATGATTTAGAATTGGCAGCGATCGTGTTCGCGTTAAAGATGTGGAGACACTATCTCTTGGGAGAAAGGTTTGAGCTATTTACGGATCATAAGTCGTTAAAGTATCTATTCTCCCAGAAGGATTTAAATCTCCGTCAGCAGAGATGGTTAGAGTTCTTAGCTTCCTATGATTTTGACATCGCATACACACCAGGAAAGGGCAATGCGGTGGCTGATGCATTGAGTAGAAGACATGCCAGCTTGGGGGCTATGTTCCTTGAATGGAAGCAACTGGAGTATATCGCGGGGTTTGATTTCAGACCAAAGTGCGAATTGGATTCAGAAATGTTAGCGAGTTTGACGATCAGACCCACTTTGATTGAGCGGATCGGCTCTAGTCAGAGGGACGATCCTAACCTATTGGGAATCATCTCCAAGTTAGAGATGGGTATCGATGAGGAGGTGAGCAAGTATGGGCTTGATCAAGATAGATGGCTTAGAAGGAATGGAAAGCTCGTTGTACCCAATGTCAATGGATTGAGAGATGAAGTGCTTAGAGAATGTCATCACTCAAGACTGACTATACACCCCGGTGGTAACAAGATGTATCGAGATATGAAGCAGACTTACTACTGGGAAGGAATGAAAAGAGACGTTGGGAAGTTTATATCCAAGTGCATGAATTGCCAGCTAGTTAAAGCCGAGCAACAGAAGCCTAGTGGTCTGTTACAGCCATTAGAAATTCCCGAATGGAAATGGGAGCAAGTCTCGATGGATTTCGTCGATGGTTTACCAAGGACTAGATCGGGATATGATAGCATTTGGGTGATTGTAGACCGACTGACTAAAAGTGCAAGGTTTATACCAGTCAAATCGACAAGAACGACAGCTAAGTTAGCAGAATTGTATATGAAGTGGGTAGTGAGATTCCATGGAGTACCTAAAAGCATTGTGAGCGACCGAGACCCGTTGTTCACTAGTGGGTTTTGGAAGAGCTTGCAAGAGGCGCTAGGGTCAGAGTTACATCTCAGTACCGCATATCATCCTCAGACCGACGGTCAGACGGAAAGGGTGAATCGTATTTTGGAAGATCTCTTGAGAGCATGTATGTTGGACTTTGGTGGATCATGGGATGACCATTTGCATCTAGTAGAGTTTGCATATAATAATAGTTACCAATCCAGTATCGGTATGGCTCCGTTTGAAGCTTTATACGGAAGACCGTGTAACTCACCATCATGTTGGATAGAGACTGGCGAGAGGTTTATGCTTGGACCAGAGGTGGTGAGAGAAACGTCGGATAAGATCAAGGTCATTCAACAACGAATGTAGGCTGCCCAGGATAGGCAGAAGAGTTATGCTGATAAGAGGAGAAGAGACTTAAAATTCTCCGTTGGCGACTTGGTGTTTGTCAAGATTTCTCCGTTGAAGAGCGTAATACGATTTGGCAGGAGAGGCAAGTTGGCACCAAGGTTTGTTGGCCCGTTCCATGTTCTTGAATTAGTCGGGAATTTGGCATATAGAATTGACTTACCGAAGAAGATGGCGGGAGTTCATAACGTATTTCATGTTTCCCAACTAAGGAAGTTCGTTCACGACTCAGATATGACTATTTCACCTGATCAGTTGGAGGACTTCGAAGTAGAACCCGAGGCGGTTGGGAACCGCAAGCCGGCCCGTATTGTCGAGCACGACATGAAGCAACTTCGAAGGAAGGCGGTGAAACTAGTCAAGGTTCAGTGGGGCGAGGACGAGAATGATTGTACTTGGGAGACAGAGGAGAACATTAGGAAGACTTATCCTGAACTCTTTGCCTGATAAGATTTTGACTTCGATTTAGTTTTTCCGCATGCTAGGATAGGCTTGTTTGCTTGTTTTGCATGTTTGATTTTTGTTATATGTGGTTGTTAGGCATGTGGGATCCTTTGTATGTTTTGGGTTAAGGAATTTCGGGGACGAAATTTCTTAAGGGGGGGAGAGTGTAACGACCCGCATTCTGCGCATCATAGGATCGTAGAATATTTATTTCTGTCACATACGAAGTCGTATGGTCATGTAACTTTGGGAGACGACTATTGGGGCCATTTCCCATGTTCATGATTTTTCCCGATTTTTAAATGACCATTTTACCCCTAGTTGGCACTGTTTTGGCCATAACTTTTGACTGGAAAGGAATTTTGACCTGAAACCACTTCCATTGGCTTTGGATGATGGTTTCTCTTTCCGTAGAGTGGTCACATTAGCCAAACGGACTTACCGTTTGGGAGATATGGCTGAAACAAGTTTCAGATGGTGAAAGACAGCTTAATTGGGCTTAAGCGGGTAATTAGCAGCTAGGCCCAAGGGGAATTTCGGGTTTAGAGGTATAGGAGGTCTGATTAGGGTTAGGTTGTCACTTTCATTTCAGTTTTGAGCCGCCACAAACCTCCTTGAGACCTTAGTAATGGCCTCCTACATCTAAAACACCCAAAATCACTCTCTAATTGAAGATTAGGCTTAGCAACACCAAATTAAGGAGAAAAAGCACCAAAGCAAGGTTGGAGCTGCTGTTAGACATCAGTATTCGCCCCAAATCAGAGAAGTTTCAGTTCTGAGAATTTCATTTGTGGCCAAGGTGAGTGATAGCATCATTTTGACACTAATTACGGTTAATCAAGGGTAATTAGTGAAGATTAGCGAATTTATACGTAAATAAATTCTGGAAAAATTCTTAAAATTCTAAAATAATGTTTTAAGGCTCTGTTAGAAATTTGAGATAATTTCGATGTGTTTTGTTAATTGTATGCCTAAACATGATTAGGAGTGCTTAAGGGAAAATATGAAGTTTTAGCTACTTTTGATCCATTTTGATTCATTTGAATTGTTGGTTGTTGTTTGTGGTTGCTATTACATGTTGCTATGACTCTGTGGTATGTTTCATGATTGATTAGAATAGTTAAATTGCTCGAAAACGTCGTCGAATGGCGTAGAAAGCTTGCTGGAAAATTGCAGAAGTGTGCAGGTTCCGAACCGGTTCGGATCGGAGAAAGGGGGTCGGATCGGATTTGTGAACTGACCAAGGGGATTCGAACTGGATTGGAACTTGTCGCTGGAGAAGGCTTGACAAAAAGGAAGGCTGTTCACTTAGAGTTGGGGTGGACAAGGGGATCGGATCGGAAGAGCGACTGGAGGCCAGATCGGATCGACTGAGATGCAGGGCTCGGATCGGAAGCAGACACTCGGGAGAACTAGCAAGAGGGAAAGCCACGCGGATCAGATGGCAAGGAGGGATCGGATCGGAATGCGTGAAGAAATAAGCTAGGGATTGGGGCGCTGGAGGGAAGGACCCCGACCCGACCCGGAGCGAAGTACCCGACCCGAATCGAATGAAAGAAGACAAGGAGAAGGACCCGAACCCAGAGGAAGGTGGTACTCCGAACCGAACCGAGCATGGGTGACCGAACCGAACCGAATTCCAGAGCTGCTACTGCACGACAACTTTTCTGAAGACCCACTCCAATTCGACCAAACCCGAGATGCAAAGGATGTCCAAATGAGAAGTTAGAGCTTAAGATTCAGATGGGAATCAACGAGTTCACTTCATGGTTGGGCTTTGCTGCGGGACGCGTGCTAAGGAGTTATCGACACCTATAGCTTTGGACCACTATGGAAGGAGGAACGAAGGCGGATTCAGGGCCATTATGGCATTGGTAGAACCAAGGGCTACGACCAATGAAGTGGGTCATTGAAATGTTTGGTCATGACTCCAAGTGTTTGGCTTGGTCATAGCAGGGTTTCTACAAGTCGGGATTCGTCGTTGCCTCAGTTTGTCTAGTGTTTCAAAGTGGTAGGTGACGTACGCTTTACGCACTGAGTGAGAGATGCGAGAATGGTTGCTATGGATGATTTGTTTGCTATCATTGTGACATGCACACCCCACCCCCGTATTCTTACACTATTTATTATGGCACCTTGGAGTATTGTACGGTATGTGGTACTAACTCTTTGGTTGCAGGTCCAGGTTCAGGTATGGTTTAGTATACCTATTATTTCCCTGTTTAGATGCTTATCGCTCATACCAGGCTTTATGTCTGACCCAGAGTTTTATGTCTCTTCTTATTACTCTGGGTGCTCACACGAGCAGACTAGAGACAGGTTAGCTGGTGATGCACGGGTAGATGGTCCGGAGACGAGCAGGAGGCTTCCACGTACTATATACATAATATTCTCCCTGTGTTGTTGAAGATCACTGCTTGGGCATTGTTGGTGTATCTTCTATTTTAGCTTTCTTTTGGTTAGAGACAGTAAATTTGGAAAGTTGTAATAAGCTGTATATGGATTTCCGCTGTTTTGATGTTGGCATTGATTATTAGTTATCAGCTTATGCACTGTCTCGCCTGTTTTATGTCAAGTATGTTATTATTATATTTTATCCCACGCGCTGTGAGACATTCTACAGGTTCTTTGATTAGTTCATTCTCTTCTTTCCTTTCTTCTGACGACCGTCTTGTGCTGGTCGGGCATGTGTACAGCGCACTCTTGGAGGAAATGCAGGCTGGTGCGAGGCGGGCCGTCACAGATTTCATCGATGGTTTACCAAGGACTAGATCGGGACATGATAGCATTTGGGTAATTGTGGATCGATTGACTAAGAGCGCAAGATTTATACCAGTCAAATCGACCAGAACGGCAGCCAAGTTGGCAGAATTGTATATAAAGTGGGTAGTGAGATTTCATGGAGTACCCAAAAGCATTGTGAGTGACCGAGACCCGTTGTTTTTTTTTTTTTTTTTTTTTTTTTAAAAGCTGAAATAACAGCAAAACCATATTAAAAAATTCCACTCTTAATCAATATTTCAAGTGATTTGCTAGTAAAGATAAAGAGAAGCAGTAACTTTGCACAAAGTGTGTTAAAAGTTTCTTTAAAAAAAAAAAAAAAAAAAAAAAACTAGAACTAAAGTTAACTGTTTATTTACAAACAAGCAATACTTCTGAGTTAAATGTTTATTTACAAACTAGAACCTAAGTTAAAATCTCTTGGACATCATCATCGTCCACCTCCACATAGATTCATCATCAGTGCTTCACTGAGCCAACATTGAACAACTGGAATAATAGTAGGCTGAATTCAATTATTGAACAACGGAAGATAATCTGGCTTTGCAAGCTGAGTAGAACAAATGGTAACCATTGTATCTCTTCCTCTTCTTAACTGAAGTACACAGCCCATCCAAATATTTTAAAAGTTGAAATAACAGCAAAACCATATCCAGAATCAATTAACTGAAGTACCGAGACCCGTTGTTCACTAGTGGGTTTTGGAAGAGCTTACAAGAGGCTCTAGGGTCAGGATTACATCTCAGTACCGCATATCACCCTCAGACCGACGGTCAGACGGAAAGGGTGAATCGTATATTGGAAGATCTCTTGAGAGCGTGTATATTGGATTTTGGTGGATCATGGGATGACCATTTACATCTAGTAGAGTTTGCATATAATAATAGCTACCAATCCAGTATCGGTATGGCTCCATATGAAGCTTTGTACGGAAGACCATGCAACTCACCATCATGTTGGATAGAGACTGGCGAGAAGTTTGTGCTTGGACCAGATGTGGTGAGAGAAACTTCAAATAAGATTAAGATCATTCAGCAACGAATGAAAGCTGCCCAAGATAGGCAGAAGAGTTATGCTGATAAGAGGAGAAGAGATTTGAAATTCTCCGTTGGTGACTTGGTGTTTGTTAAGATCTCTCTGTTGAAGAGCGTGATACGATTTGGCAGGAGAGGCAAGTTGGCACCAAGATTTGTTGGCCCATTCCCTGTTCTTGAATTAGTAGGGAATTTGGCATATAGAGTCGGCTTACCAGAGAAGATGGCGGGAGTTCACAATGTATTTCATGTTTCCCAGCTAAGGAAGTTCGTTCACGACTCAGATGTGACTATTTCACCTGATCAGTTAGAGGACTTCGAAGTAGAACCCGAGGCGGTTGGGAACCGCAAGCCGATTCGTATTGTGGGGCACGATACGAAGCAACTTCGAAGGAAGGCGGTGAAGCTAGTCAAGGTTCAGTGGGGCGAGGACGAGAATGATTGTACTTGGGAGACAGAGGAGAGCATTAGGAAGGCACATCCAGAACTCTTTGCCTGGTAAGATTTACTTTGCGATTTAGTTTTCCGCATGCTAGGGTAGACTTGTTTTGCATGTTGATTGTTGTTTTATGATTGATAGGCATGCAGGACCTTTGTGTGTGTTTGGACTAGGGAATTTCGGGGGCGAAATTTCTTAAGGGGGAAAGAGTGTAACGACCCGTATTCTACACATCATAGGATTGTAGAATATTTATTTCTTTCCCGTATGAAGTTGTATGGTCATGTAACTTTGGGAAACATCCGTTATAGTCATTTCCCATGTCCATGATTTTTGTCGATTTTTAAATGACCATTTTGCCCCTAGTTGGTACTGTTTTGGCCATAACTTTTGATTGGAAAGGAATTTTGACCTGAAACCACTTCCATTTGATTCGTTTGATGGTTTCTCTTTCCGTAGAGTGGTCATAACAGCCAAACAGACTTACCGTTTGGGAGATATGGCTGAAACAAGGTTTGGAGGGTGAAAAACTGCTTAACCGGGCCAAATCGGGTGATTAGCAAGTAGGCCCATAACCCATTTCGGGATTAGGGTTATGGGAGGGCTGAAATGAGATGGAGAATCATTCCATTTCAGTTTTCTAGCCTCCACTTATCACCAAGGATCCCTAAAAATGGCCTCCAACCTCTAAATTCCCTCCAAATCATCTTTTGGTCAAGGATTTGGCTTAGCAACCCCTAATCAAAGAAGATCTTCACTAGAGCAACTTAGGAGCTGCTGTTTGGCATTGAGATTCACATCAAATCAGAGAATTATTTCAGATCTTAGTTTATTTTGTGGCTAAGGTGAGTGATTTGCATAGTTTTGCACTAATTATGGCTAATTAGGGGTGATTAGTGTTAATTAGCGAATTTAAACATGATAAAATTCTGGAAAAATGTTTACAAAATTCGGAATGATGTTTTAGACCTCTGATATGAATTTGGGTTAATTTGGTTAAGTTTTGCTAATCCTATCATTAGTTTCACCTAAACATGCTTAAGGGGAAAATATGGGACTTTGGGTATGTTTGATCCATTTCTACTTATCATATTGATGTTTTGATGTTTGTGGTTGATTATGTATGTTGATATGACTGTATGGTATGCTTTGTGATTGATTAGAATAGTTAGAATGGTCAAAAACGCCGTCGAACGGCGTAAACAGCTCGCTGGACAAGGTGCAGGGATTCGGATCGCATAGGGGATTGAGGGACGATCGGATCGCCCTATGGGATCGTGGGACATCACCACGAGTCGAGTCATCTCCTCCGAACCAAACCACCTGCGCAAGGCCCACGAGACGAATCGATGCAGCGCCGTGCCCAAACTGAAGTACTCCGATCCGGATCGCGGATAAGCATTACGACCCGATTCGCCCCTATCTTCCACGATCCGTTCCAGCCTGGGTGTCACGATCGGCCGAAGGAACACGTCACGATCTCAGCAAGGTGGCACGACCCGAACCAATGGGTATTCACGATCCGACCCGATCTGAAGAGCACGACCCGATCCAGTGGGAGGAGCACGAGTTGACACCATGAACGATCCGCGAGTCGCGATCCGACCCGAGCGGGGGTGATGATCACGATCCGAACTGAGAAGTTGACGATGGCGACCTGAAGCAAAACGAAGAGGAGAAATGAAGGCCAACCCGATGCGATCCCATGGTGATGACCAATAACCCGAGATGCAAAGGTAGTCCAAATGGAAGTTAGAGCTCAGGATCCCGGAACCAGTTGGGAACCAATGAGTTCACTTCATGGTTGGACTTTGCTGCGGGGCGTGTGCCAAGGAGTTGTCGACGTTCATAACTTCGATTCACCACTAAGAATGAATGATGAGCTACTTATCGGTGCAGTAGGGTCATTATGACCTGAGGGGCAAAGTGATGGTAGCAAGACTACGTTATCAGTGCAGTAGGGTCATTATGACCTGAGGGGCAAGGTGATGCGTAGTAAGACTATGAGCCAGCGCAGATGGGGTGAATAACTCCATGGGGCAAGTGGACATAGTAAGGATTAATAAGGCTATGAGCCAGTGCAGTGGGGTTCTTGTGACTCCATGGGGGCAAAGTGGACATAGCAAAGGATTTGTGGCTACGTTATCAGTGCAGTGAAGCCATTTATGACTTCATGGGGCAGAGTGATCGTAGCAAGGTATGTTGGGTGATCGAAGTGGTGAATATCGTATACTTTACGCACTGAGTGAGAGATGTGAGGATGGATGCTATGCTTGATTGTTTGCCACCATTATGACATGCACACCTCCCCCACCTCCGTATCTTTATATTGATTGATATGATACCTCAGAGTGTTGTACAATATGTAGTGCTAACTCTTTGGTTGCAGGTCCAGGTTCAGTTATGTTTTAGTCTACCTGTTATTGTTCACTTTAGATGCTTATCGCTCATACCAGGCTTTATGTCTGACCCAGAGTTTAATGTCTCCTCTTATTACTCTGGGTGCTCACACGAGCAGACTAGAGACATGTTAGCTGGTGATGTGCGAGTGGCTGATTCGGAGGCGGGCAGGAGGCTTCCACGTATGATATATATATACACATTCTCCCTGTGTCGTTGGTGGTCACTACTTGGGCATTAGTAGTGTACCTCATTTACCTTACTTTTGCTTTGAGACAGTTTGAAAGTTGTAATAAGCTGTATTTTGGATTTCCGCTGCTATGATGTTTAGTTCTGATTTTCAGCTTATGCACCGTCTCTCCTGTTTTATGTCAAGTATGTTATTATTATATTTTGTTCT
Source organism: Allium sativum (assembly GCA_030737875.1). Lineage (NCBI taxonomy): Eukaryota > Viridiplantae > Streptophyta > Magnoliopsida > Asparagales > Amaryllidaceae > Allium > Allium sativum. The sequence goes on along the minus strand of JASFAX010003491.1, from coordinate 28,818 downwards.
ATGCGCTGTGAGACATTCTACAGGTTCTTTGTATTTTCATTCCCTTCTTCCTTTTCCTTCTGGCGACCCGTTCCGTGCTAACTGGACATGTGTACAGCGTACCTTTGGAGTAAATGTCGGTTGGTGCGGGGCAGACTGTCACAGAAAATGATGTCGGTGGTTAGTTGTCGTGCAAAATGCTTTTCTATGGTGGTCGCTTAAATTTTAATATGTTTATTTTATTTATTTATATATTATTTTCGTGGAGAGAAAATAAACTTTGGCGACTTGCGCAACACTTCTTTGAATCTTCTCAACTTTTTTTTCCCACGGATGTACCACACCATATTAAAGAAAGAAAATAAAAAAATTGCATTAACTTTGGGTTGATTTGATCAAAGTTTATCATTTAGGGTTTCATGAAAGGGGGAGAATCGGAGCCGGATAGAGACCAAGAAATCGATCAACATCCCGATTTCAGCGATGATTCGACGGCTGATTCAGCACCTCTTCTTGCAAATTCGAGCGAAATAACAGGCAAAGGTGTTGATAATGTTGTCGACGAGGAGATAGATGCTGATTCTGCTGCTTCTTGTCGTATTTGTCTTGAACACGATTGCGAACGGGGTAGTTTTTGCCATAATTTTGTAGATAATTTGTCTGAATTTGATGTTTGCAGCACATGGTTTGAAAATTTTGATTTCATATAAAATGCTTTTGTTGTTGTTGTATCCATGTCCTTATTATGAAATTGAGCAACTGTTTTTATAATGTTGCTGGCGCTGAAAGGTTTTCAGTTGAGGGTAAAAATGCATAAAGGTGCATTTTCAAAGAGAATCTCAACTAAGACAGCTTGGGTATAAAAGTGTAGGAATGTGGTATTAAGTGATTTTCATAGAAGGCTGCTAGTGGCAGCTCGTTTGTTTCTTACCATTACCAGGTTTTCAAATAAAAAATTATGGTCCATGAAGCGAAAAATAACGGATTATTGGATAATATCATAATACCATGCCGATGGAATCAAATATTGTTTCACAAATATTGCCAAGTGATATTAGTTGTTCTCTTGTGGTAGTCTATCATCGAATGAATAGAAGTACTTTACAGTGAAATGCAGCTGAAGGAGTTTTTCGCAATTTAGAGTGACATTTGATAGCTCCTGATTGGTATATTTTATAATCGGTATTAGTAAATGTATATTGAGGTAGTGCTGTTAAGGTGCTTGCCTAGGCGTGCCTAAGGCCCAGAAAGGGTCAGGCACAACAATTGTGCTTTTATGAAAGCTGAGATGCTCAAGCTATCTAAGCCTCCAAGGCACCTAAAAACACGTCTTTTTTAAGATGCCTAAAAGTGCACCTCAAGTGTGGTCTAGTTCCTAGGTAAAAAATAGGGTACCTCCCTTGTTCAGTAATTCAAAGTCGTTCCTGACCTTAAATTTATTTTGAAATTTAATCGACTTCGATGTGTAGTGAAAAAGAAAAAGCCTAGCACAAATTGGCTCTGAATCGCCATTCTGTCGCCGCAACCTCTGCTCCAAGCCATCGTCGCCGCTAATGATTTAGCTTCTTTTGACTTGTCTTCTCAGCCCGGTTACTGCTTCTTAAACGTATTTAATGAAATTAATTAAAATTTAAGTTAATGTGTTAAAAATTAGTGTTTAGAAATTAAATTTATGTTAAATCTAAACTTTTGAAAATTATATTTAAGTTAGCGATTAAAAGTAATTAGTTCAATTTTAACTATAACTTTAAAATTAGTTTATATTTGAGTTGATTTTAAGTTAAAGTTTAGTTAATATTAATTTAATTTTAGTTTTAGTTTATTTTGATTAATTTGAGTTTAAAGTTTAGTTAATTTTTTTGGGAAATGAATGCATGCATGATCCCTGAATCTTACAACCATAGTGTGTGTATCCTTTAATTTGAGTTTAAAGTTTAGTTATTTTTTTTTATATCTGTTGACAAACCTAGTTTGAAGGTTCAAAGATCTTACTACACTCATAGCAATAAAAGAATGTGATGCTCGGGAATCTATTATGGTACATATAGCAACCTCTTGGATAAAAGTTATACCTTTTAAAGCAGCTCTTCCTTGATCCCTTAGTGATATACTAGCGCCAGGATTAAGATTAAATATCATAGACTTACCCATTGGATCTTTCCTTAGCCAACTTCGGGTTGTTGTTATTCAGAATCTCAGATGTCCTTCCTCTTGACAACAATAACATTTTCCTTTAAAAGCTTCTCTTAACAAACTCGTCCTACAATTTTTGGTCTTATGACCCTTCTTATGATACATCTTACAAATTCTTTGAATTTCTTTTTGGATTTTTTATTGGCCCAGAAGTCCTTGCTTCTGGCTTTGATTCAACCCTTTTCTTTACAGATTTCCTCGCTGCATTTGCAGTCTGCAACATTGCCATGTATACAAACATCTTAGAAGTTGCTTGATCAAACAACATTTCCCTTAGCGGGAATTATGGCCCTTTGCAAACCTTATGGGCTTCTTCATGGAGGTGTTAATTAAGTTCATACCAAATTTGGCCAACTCTGTAACTTGTCAAACATATTCTTTTGAAGGGGAACTTTTTTGATTAAACATAATAAATTTCTCTAACGACAAACTAACTTAAGCCCTAGATTTAGTTTCAAATATTTCCATGAGCTCTTTACACGTAAAGCTTCTATCAGGATTCTCCTTAGCTACCATACTCCACAATCCAAGGCTTCTCCTTTGAGGTGCCAAGAGGTCATTCACCTACTTGCTCTTCCTAGTTATTAGAATATCCTTTCACAATCTTTAATCTATCCCATTGCTTCAATGTATTCTTCATTTCTAGAAAAGGTATTCCCTCTCATATGGTTATAATCCTTACATAGTTTGGGAAAGTCGATGGATGCTACATTGGCTGGTGTTGCTTTGGGTGCCACGGGTGCAGCTGCATGAGCAGGATTTTGATCAGTAGTCTTAAGATATTGTCTGAAACTCTGAATCACTCTGACCTTCCTCGAATGGGAGGCCTTTCGTGTTCGAAAGATGATTAATTATTAGCCTTATCAGCAGCTATCAATGTATTAAAAAACGCGCCTCAGGCGCGTCTCAAGGCGCGCCTCAAGGCGAGGCGGTGGTGAAAACGCCTGAAGGCGTGAATTAAAAGGCGGTTTTCCCCTGAGGCGTAAGCCTCAGGGGTTTGAGGCGTGGAAAGCGTGAAAAACGCACGCCTCAGAGCCTCAACTCTTTGAGGCGTGCGCTTATATATAAAAAAAAAATCGATTTCTGTATGGAATCGAACTCGATTCCTGTTATGGAATGGATTTCCATTCCTCGAGAGTTTTTTTTTGTTGTTATCTTTTTTTTTTGTCTGGCTTTGTTTTTTTTGCCTGTGTTTGTTTTTTTGTCTGTCTTTGTTTTATCTGTCAATTTTTTATTTTTGAAAGAGAGTTTCATTCCTCAATCAATTTTTTTTGTCTGTCTTTATTTTTTTTCCTGTTTTTTATTTAAGCACTATCATAACTAATTTAATTTATGTGTTAATGCCAGACTCCTTAAAAAATGAGCAAACGAGATATTGCATGGGAGATATCATTTGATCTTTCTATTTAATATTAAATGTGCAAGAATTATTGTATTTTGTTTGAATTGCTACGAATGCTTGTATTTTGTTTGAATTGCTACGAATGCTTTATGGTTTTTGCTTAGTACTTGACGCTTAATGTTATTTCATATTAAAAATTAAGTATATGTGTTGCGCTTTTTTTCCCCCGAAAGGCTTACGCCTCAACGCGTCGAGGCTTACGCCTCGCCTCACGGACCCGAAAACGCCTCGCGTACGCCTTTTGCGTTTTAAAACATTGGCAGCTATCTGTAGGTTAGATTTTTAGTAGCAAGTCATACGATAGTAGTATACACCAAAATAGTAAAGTGGCATCAGTCTTGCGTGTACGTTCAAAAAGAGCAGAGGGTATAAATATACATATATAGTTTCTGAAAAACTGTTTGAAAATCCTTTCAAAAATAACAAATACGTCTCTCATACGCATATTTTCCCTGTTGATCAGGTCTGTGTTATCAAAGCGCGCGCTATAGCGCCAAATAACGCAAGCTTTGCGCTATGGAACCTAAAATAGTGTAGGGGTTCCCTATAGCACATAAATAACACGTTATTTTATCGAAGTGCAAAATAGCGCATAGCGCAAAATAGCGCACTATTTGATTTTTAAATTTTGTATAGTAATTAAAGTCCAAACCCATTGAGATGCAACCATATCTACAATGTTTTCTGATTTTGCATGCATGTTTTTTACTTCTATGATTTGCATATTGCTTTAGCTAGTGTTCCATCAAGTTTTATCAACGCATTTCACAATTTTTTTTTACTGAGAACTTGACTTGGTTGGACCATTGTCCAGATACACCATTCTATATCTATGTTCTTTGGTTCAGGCTATTAGATCCAATATCTATAAACAATAGAGACTCTTTTGTTTGTTTGAGCATCATCAGAAAAAAGATGCATGCAATATTTAAAAGCAATTCCAATATTTCTAGCATGCTGGACAACAATTTTTTTGCTACAGTATTAAAATATTTCCTTCTCTTTTAAGTGAAATCTCCAAACATAAAATAACTTATAATTGCAGTTTTTTGACTTTTTTATTTTTACTTCGTTGCCTTCTGTTGTTTATATTCTTACTTAATTCTTGTCATTAGAAAATATTTTACAGTATGCAAAATTGTATTTTTCATGCATTTTGTTTGTATAATTTTATCATCACTACTCACAAAACAAGAATAAATTTTATCATAATTCATACATGTAAGACTGTATTTTTAATTCTATAAGACAAACATATTATGAGCAATCAATCATTTTTAATGTATAATATAAAATTATTAAATTTTCTCTAATATAATTGCATTTTACATTAACAAATATTTAGTACATGCATGAAGTATGATAGTTTTTGTGCTTGGAGTATTGAGGGGTTTGGATATGGCATGAAATATGCAAAAACATAGAATTAAATTTCAATTAGATATAATATACTTGATTAGTTATTAAAAATGCAAAAAAAAGTGGGCCAAATAGCGCGTGCTATAGCGCATAACGCAAAATAGCGCAAGCCTCGCGCTATTTTGCGCTATTCGCTATTGACTACACTGGATCAGGTAACTTAGGCTCTCATACCAAATATAACACTTCACTTCGAAATATGCCTAAATTCCAACTCAAAAAAGGAATGTTGAAACTTAGACCCACTCCAAAGTGGCTGTTGTTAAGAAAAACAGTGCAAAACCAAAAAATCTATTCTTTCAGAGTTTGCAATGCATAGAACCAAGGTTATCACGACGCCAAGTCGAGCCAAGTCGAGCCACTACCGTCTAGAAGACTAGTCGACAAATCGCCCGACTAGTCGTGACTAGTCGACAAGTCTTTTATATACATATATATATTTGTTAGACCTAAATATACAATAAAATTGGATATAATTATAAATTTATAATAAGTTCAAATTCACATTTGTTTAATACAGTGACATACTTGTTATCTGGTGGGCATAATAAAACCAAAAAAATAACGCCACAAAGGTTTAAAGGCCCAAATAAAGGCCAGCCCAACCAGAAATTAGGGCATACAGTGGCATACAGCTGTTACTTTCCCCCATCGGCCACGCATAAATTAGAGCTTCCAGTCAAATCGCAAAACACGCAGATTGTTTCAAAAAGGAAGAAAAAAAAGAAGAAGAAGAAACTTCATCGTATTCGACTTCGCATGCGCCTTCGACTTCGCATACGCCTTTTCCGACTTCGCATATGCCTTCGACTTCGCGAGGAGCAGCAGTTGTCGATCCGAGAAATTAGGGTTTCTCGTCCAGGTAAAATATCGATCTCGTTTTACCGCTGTCGTTCCAAAAATTAGGGTTCCTGGGTCGGGTCAAGCCCATTATCGTCGAACTGAATAAGTCGATCATCGTCGAAACTGATCGAGCGACAGGTCGACTAGTCGACGACTAGTCGTCGACGTGATAACAATGCATAGAACATAACAAAGAAATTTATGCATAATGAAATTTTCCAAATATTCAATACATAAAATCATGTCTCAGAAACTTAGTCGCAAATTACAACTATTATTTACAAAGTATTCCATGGGCAGGCAGTGTTATTAATGGCGCACGACGCAAAAAGGCGCAAACCCATTCTGAAGTCTTGGCGCACGGCGCGGCAAATGGCGCGCGCTTTTTTAATTTACTGCCTATGTATATATTTTTTTAATAAATTTAATATGTTAACAAAAAATTTAAAAAATTCAATATTTTTTTTAAAAAAAAAACATAAGCAACAACTTTTTTTTAATGCATTTTACAAAAAAAAAAACGTAAAGCATAAAATTTCAAGCATAAGAGTTTTCAAATCCAAAATAATAATACACATTACTGATAAACTAGAAATCTAGATCTAATAAATTTAATGCTCGATTGTATATAACAAATACCAGATCATGAAATATTTTTATGTTGCAGACAAATCGTACATAGACATTAGACATATTCATAGTTCACACATGCAAAAAAATTCTATCCAAGGGTATGTTTCAGAGTTGATTAAATATTAATTTTCTGAGGATGTTTTCTCTTCCTCTAAAGCTGCTTCTCTTGATTTATCGTTCACGGTTTCTCAGTCTCATTCATTTGCTTTTGCATCTATGCTAGGCAATATTTTATGATTTTTTATACATTACGCTATATATTTCTAACAATATTAAAATGAATCTAAGCTATGTTGGACAATAAAACATATGTCAGTTCTGAATGTCGGCATGTTAAGGTCAATCAATTACATAATTGTAAGATTATTAACTCGTTGATGATAATCGAATAGGAAATAATAATGTTGTGATTATGTTTCCATATAATGAAAAAGAGATTTTAATAAAGTTATTCACATTTCATGTTATTATGATAAAATAGTAATAGTAGTAGTGATGGTAATAATATTTGTAGTAGTGGTTATTGCAGTTTGAAATACAAAAAAAGCAAAAAATCATGAAATAAAGAAAGGCACGTCATTTTGCGCCGTGCGCCATTTCTGCGTCACGCGCCATTTACGCCATTTGGTGCGCCTTTTCATGTGCGCCGCGCCGCAAGCAAAAATGACGCAAATGCCGCCTTTCACAACTATGGTCTGAGGAAAATACAAATAATAGATAAAGTACTACCTCAAGCAATCCTACATCTTCATCATACACCCCACCCGCATCTTCTCTACATAACCTGTGTTGTAATGAGAAGGGAATTAAAACGTAAGTGTTTGGTGAATAAGAACCTCGAGCTTTCTTATAATAGTACTTGGGCAATATAATTTAAGATGAGAATAATTCTATGGAAGCATATGTTAAATTCCTTATACTTCATACAAGGAAAAGAGGTAGACTTGGACCATTTAAAGATCTTTATGAATGCATGTTCTTTGTCATTTTCCGAACTAAACTAACATCTAACAATGCGAGGAATAACACCATAAGATTGCTTAATGTATTAAGGAAAATAATCATACTTTGATCATTTAATATCTTTAAAGAAAGGCAGACCCTACATCTCTTATTCCTACGTGGGCCCTATCAGATACTATCTAGCTGACACTACATGAATTTTTTTTGGCAACTTAATACTTTTAGAGGGAAGACGTACTTCAATAAATCAACTACTTAATAGTTAATACCGTATCCCAAACTAGCCTTACAAGGACCCCGACCCTACCGTAACCTTGATCATTTAATATTTCGAGTGAGGCGAGTCCTCAAATAACCACTTAGTACATTCATAATCTCTCGAAGCGGGTTTGTTCCTTTATGATTTGTAATACTGTGATGTCTCACGTTAGTCTGATTATTGTAAGAACATGCAATATGGTTAGTTGTGTAGGTTTACCCTATAGGATTAGGACTAATTTGGCGTCTTTGTATTACTTACCATAGGAAAATTCCTAATCTACTAACTACACACACATAATCATCTCTTCGAATCAAATTATTTTCTTATAAGGAATATTCCTTATTATACCATAAATAAGATTTCTTCCCTAATTAAAAAACCAATTAATTACATTTCAAAATCAAGGGATTTTGATTAATTTATTTCCTAATCTAAATATTAATACGTTAGTTATGCTAGCATTTATTTATAAGCGCGCACACACACATATAACATGCTCCTAATACAATTTATACAAAAATCTAACGTACGTAATTTCTGTCATTCTCATCGTATATATGTCAATTTTTTCAATTATGGCAGTTTTCTTAAATTAATGTAAGTCTCTCTTTTATTCCCAAAAGATCCGATCAATATTTAGTCTCCTTGATAATAAATTTTTTTAGGGATTAATCATCCCCTAAACAAAGATTCAATATAGGCTTACACAAATATCTCAACAAGAATTACATTAGTTATTGAAACGTATAAAATGTAAATCTTACAATTCAATATTTCAACTTCTTATTCTGGTGGGATATTACAAATTTCATTTGGAATAGAAGTGCAAACTACGGATAAATCCGTTACTTACACTTTACTCCTTAACAATAGAATTTTGGTTGAAGAAAAGTTAAATAGAACATAAAATACGATTGAATTGCAAAAACACGTAATTCTAATTTAATCAATATAATTAAAATTGAGATCTAGCAATTTGAATTGACATATTGCACATCGGAATTTTGGAGCATTTAAGTTTTATTTGTGTATTCCTGAAATTCTCAAGGCACATTCCCATCCAAATCCATACTATTCAATTATTATTGAAGATAAGAAATTAAGATTACAACCTACATATTGTTTCTAACTTCAAAATGGATTTGAGCAGGGCTAAAACACTCATGATATCTCTACGGATCCTCTTCTTTCATATATATAATGTATGTACATATATATATATATATATATATATATATATATATATATATATGTACATACATCCATATAAAATGATTAATATATGCATATAGATATGTATGTACGTATATTTACATACACATGAATGAATATTAGATTTAGAGAATAGAGGAGAAAAATAGATCTAAAGAGGTAAATTTAGAGGAAACATGTATTCTAACTTGAGTTGTATGAATTCCGTATCTAGATAGCGGAAGAAATAACAGAGTTCAGATATCTTTTCCAATCAAAGTATGAAGAAAAGTGTGAGATCATGGGTTCTATTTATATGTGTTGAAACACACCTCGGCCGTAGGAAGAAATTAGATCGAAAACAGACGAACCCAAACCTCTAAACAAAAAACTTACCCTAGCCATCACCTGAGGAGCGGTCGACCGCCCTCTAATCACCGGTCGACCACTTGGGTCAGTTACTTCCAATGTGGGAAAGACTTGATTGTATTGTTATGAAATTAATAGATTATTTTACCCTCGAGTTATATTTCAATTAATTTCATGATTCAAATTTTAAGTGAATTGCTTATCTGGATTTGGATATGAATTTCAATTCAAATTTGAAAAATTCAAATGCTCATAACTTATATATGAGAGCTCTGTTTTCAACATATTATAGTCTCGCCACGAACGCAATAGTATAACTTTAGTGATCATATTTCGACTTTTACCAATTTTCATTATTATCGTGCTTATATTTTAATTTTGATTTAAATTCTCTTATTATTTATCTACTAATCATGGTTGATTTTACGTGATGTTACAGGATAATCATTATTTGTTATTAGGATACATTCAACTTGTTCTAAATATGATGAAAGCACCGTGTCGTAGTTTATTGTGGATTCAATGTATAGTCCCTTGTTTCATTTGTTACAACATCATTCCTAGTTAACTAATTCCAGCGTATCCTTCCTCAACTAACGTCATATGATGAGCAAAATATGTTCAACGCAAGTAAATTTGATAAAACCATCACTCTGGAGTTGATCCTGAATTCCGAATGTGCTCCCTATTTTATTTGTTACCCCTAGTTGTCTAATATCAGTTTATTTACTCCTTTGTTTCATATGTTTCTGCAACTTCTTAGTTAACTAACTTCGATCATACTCCCTCAGCTTGTGTTATATGATGATTTGGTATTGGGTTTGTATTGGAGCTTTTATCTCAAAGCCTTCTGATTTTACATCCAAATTTCTCCCTAATAGGCTTCTGGGCTTGAAATTTATTTTTTCGGGTACCCAGACTTTTTTTTTTTTTGCAAGGCAGCACCCAGACCAAATTGTTCTGCATGGTTATTGTTACTAATAAGATATAATTCAAGTTGTATAAATTTTATAAAAGCATATATCAATGTATACTCCCTCAGCCCATTTGTTACTGCATACTTCTTGGTGAACTAGTAAATCAGTCTAATTTAAGCATAAGCTTGTGTTCTGAGGTTCTGTAGTCCGTACTATAGGGGGAAGTGTGTCTAACAAAGAGGAATTTGAAGCAGTTAATATGGATCTGAATATGAGCTGAACCTTGACATTAATAGAGAATAACATCACAATCAATATGAGATGTGGGTTCAGTAGCTCTGTTATTTGGTTATGCAAATATATATAAATACTTTGGCTGAAACTGGGTAACATTGACTTCTGGTGGCTCGAATTTTCTATAGCTTTATCTCAGTACGTTGAAATCTTTGAATCCATATGCAACTAGCAATTAAGATAAGATAGGCTAATATATATCAAATAATTTCTTCAGGTAACGGAAACTATGAGTTACATCGTCTGATGCTGTAATTACTTTGTTACGGTGTTGAAATAAGAACACAATCTCTTTTGTAGACCTAGGTTTTCACAATACTTTTCATTCTCTTATGTCAAATTTATGTGTATCAACTGCTTGTCATGCAACATATTAACATAATACTCATGTCGGTGCAATTTTACTTCATAATTGTAATATAATTGTAATTGACTTGCTTCAACTGTGCAGGTGATGAGTTGATCTCTCCATGCATGTGCAAGGGTACACAGCAATTTGTTCATCGTTCTTGCCTAGATCATTGGCGTGCAGTGAAGGAAAGTAATCACCTCTTGGTCACTGTGACACCATACACTTGAAACTCACCATATATTAGATTTAGATTGCTAAAGAAATTAAAACAAAGATCTAAGTAGGTTATTGTATGCAAAAACATTTTGGAGCCTTTTCGCTTGTGTAGGTGGAAATTGCCTAATTCTTTTCTTGTACAAGCATCTGCTTGCTTTACTCGAATCATTTTTAGGAGTAGGCATCACTAAAGGTAACGGGATGAATGTTGATTGTTGGATCAAGTTCTGATATTTATTTTTGATGGATTCGAAAATGCGTGTTCGATATTAAAGCAATACAAACTAGAGTATTTCTCTTGGGCTCCAACATATTTATTTACACCATCCAGCTACTTATCTTCAATGCATAAAATCACCTAGAGTGGCTTTTCTACCTTTTGTGATGTTTTGTTTATGGGGAAATATTGTGACAAGGTGCATTCCCTTCACCGGTCCTTTCTTGGATAACAAATGGAACTTACAGCCTAATAGACACACATGGAAATTAAAGGGTAAAATCTCATCTCACATCTATTATCTATATTCTACAGGAAGGATTTGCTTTCTCTCATTGCACAACATGTAAATCACAATTTCATCTTCGAGTTGAATCACTGGAGGATTCTTCATGGCGTAAAATGAAGTTCCGAACTTCCGTTGCCAGGGACGTGCTCTTAGTATTTCTTGCAGTTCAAACTGTAAGCCTGTGCGCTTACTGTTTCTTGTCTACTGCTTCTGTTCTATTAATGCTAAGATGAGATGTTCTTAGCTCTTTTTTTCTTCTTTTAATCACATAATCGAAGTAGTGTGATTAGTCAGATTGCCATACTCTAATGCTCTGTGGGGATGGGCTGCATTTCCTATGTCCCCTATGTCATTTTCTACGCATGCGCACGCTCGCATGCGTGAGCGCACATGCTTATACACACAAGGTTGTCAGCTTCGAGTTGTAAAAATGATCGAAATATATGTATTTATGACTTCTAATTTTCCATAGAATTTTAGTCAGTCTCGTCAATGTTGGGAAAATGAAGCTGGTTTTTCTATGGGTTCTTACTGAAATTTGCATTGTTCTAACTTCTTCCCTGTTGAAGTTGGTCTGACTTTCACTGCCTGATTTACTCTATTTTTAAGCTATTGAGTGGCGTAGAGTAATAATGTGCACTACAGAAATAGTTGCTTGCAATGATTTGTGGCCTCTTTAGTCGTGTAATCCTGAATGTGATAGTCTAACTTTCTTGTTAATTTGTGCTTTTATATGCAGGCAATTACTACAATTGGCACATTTGCTTATATCATGGATAAAGATGGAAATTTCAGAAATTCTTTTAGCGATGGTTGGGATCGCATATTATCAAAGCATCCAATCCCATTTTATTATTGCTTAGGTAACTTGTCTTAATCTATGGTGTCCATCATTCTATGTATGAAGTATGAACTAATCAAATATCACTTTGGTGACTTGAAGATTTATAAGTGCTATCACTTTGACACATGTTTACATTTGCATGTGTTGATGTAATTCAGTGCATATTTACTTGGTTATGCCGACTCTTTTTGGTTTTATGGTTATCGGTTGTTTCTAGTTTTTTAACTGAATGTAATGAAATAAGTTGATATTTTTTGCAACTTATATGGTGAAAAGGCCATTCCAAGTTGGTTTTCCTGATTCTTTTGAGCTGAAAGCCCCCCATCATGCTTCTGTTACCGAACATGTTCATGACCTACTAGTACCGACTAAAAATCCCGAGTCCAGGCAAGTACCGTTTATAGTTTATACTAGTTAGAAGGTTGCCATTATGGTAATCGACCTGTATTTATAAAGTTTACATCGTTTTGACAGTTTAGCCGAATTCATGTTTGTGTTCTGAATTATATGTTGAAGTATTAGGGATGACTTCCTCATCTTTCATTTCATTGACTTACTAGTTTGTGACAAATATTTTTGATTGACATCATTGCTCTTTGTTCAGGTGTGGTTATATTTTTCGTATTGCTGGGTTTCTTTGGTCTGGTACTGCACTGCTCCTCATTTAATAACAGTGATCCATGCATGACTGGATGTCGAAACTGCTGCTATGGATGGGGTATACTTGATTGTTTTCCGGCTTCCATGGAAGCATGCTTTGCATTGGTAGTTATATTTGTTATCGTGTTTGCTATTCTTGGTGTGGCATATGGTTTCCTTGCTGCAACAATGGCCATTCAACGGATATGGCAGAGACATTACCATATCCTTACAAAGAAGGAGCTAACAAAGGTTAAACAACAGTTATACTTTACGTATCAGCACATAAACTGAAATGCCTATATATTTTAGGTTATCTTCAACATTTAACAGATATCAGGTCAAAATTATCCTGTCAGCTCCAAGTTTTTGTCAAAGGTGTCTTAAATGAACTATTATGCCAGCTGTAGCACATTTTTCCGCATAGTGTATTAGGAAATCACCGTTTTTTAACACACACACACACACACACACACACACATACGAGGAGTGTTCAGTAGCACCCCCTAAATTGCCTATATGTTTTAGGTTATCTTCAACGTTTCTTTAACAGATATCAGGTCAAAATTATCTTGTCAGCTCCAAGTTTTTGTCAAAGGTGTCTTAAATGAACTATTATGCTAGCTGTAGCACATTTTTCCGCATAATGTATTAGGAAATCACCGTATTTTAACGCACGCGCGCGCGCACACGCACCCACCCACCCACACCCACCCACACCCACACGAGGAGCGTTCAATAGCACCCCCTAAATTGCAGCACCCCTTTAGCCTCCTTGATTTACACCACACATTTCTGTTTCTCTCTCCTCCCATTAATTCTCTCTCCCTCTACTAACTTATTTAACTATAAATGAGAGGTTGTGGTTTGGGTGCAAAAGGGGTGCCAAAAATTTGGGGTGCTATATAACCCCCTCTCTCTCTATATATATATGTGTGTGTGTGTATATATATATATATATATATATGTATGTATGTATGTATGTATGTATACACACACACACACACACACACACACACACACACACACACACATATATATATATATATATATATATATATATATACACATATACAGAGAGAGAGAGAGACACACACATATGTACATACTTATGTATGTATGTATATAGTTTGAGTTAAATACAGTAAATTTGACTTATTGTCTTGTAATTGTTTTGTCACTCCCCTTTTTCTTCATTTAGCTGTACTGCTGTGCGCACATCATATCCAATGGATATGAAATTTTGAGTGTTCAGTTTTATCAGTGCATCAAGAAGTAGATTCTTTTTCTGGATGTGCCTTGAACATACTGATACTGTAACCTTTACTGTTAATAATGGAAACTATTTCGCATGCTGTACAATTATTTGTGTGTTCTACTTATACAGTAAATGATACTGTCCAATTTTGTTCTACTAGTACAATCACTTCTATATTAAGTAAAATTAATACCGAATTTAGACATCTCAACAAACAATTTGTACCTTACTCATAACTAACATGCTTTTCTTTGACTATGACGTATAATTAGTTTCTGTTCGCGAAATTACTTAGTATTGTTCTTTAATTCCATATTTTGAAATTGTGAACAAAAGCAAATATTTAAATAATTTTCCAGATTATACAAAACAATGTAAATATATTTGTATGTGATGTTTTCTGGGCTTTGTTAAAGGGACTTCAAAACTGATGTTTGTGTGTGTGTGTGTGTGTGTGTTTTTGTGTGTGCGTGTGCGCAAATAAATTTGCTTCCCCCAACAGAAAATATATTAAATCCAAAACTATTCTCAGTTTGTAGACGATCAATCACTTTTTTCACAATTCTTTCGACAATACCCCATCTAAAATAGCTTTTTCTGGACCATCATCGAACCTTTGCTCATTTTTCGATTGGAAGTAGTTGAATTTTAATTTGTACGAGGGGTAAACTTGTAAACCATTTTATTTGGGTGAGGTCTTTATACCTGTTTTTAAAATATGGAGTCCCCTAAAATGTGCCTGTCATTAGGCAAAACGGAGAGCCGTTGTTGTTTTTATTTATATTTGTTTATTTATTTATTTTTGGGAGATTGGATACTTTGGATGGGAGTACATGATTGTATCTGGTGGTTCAAATCACACATTACACGTGATTCGAACCAGTGACCTCATGGACCAAAACCAAAACACTCAACTACTGGGACAGTGGTGCTGGACTTTGTAAGCGCTAATTTAAACATAAATTATCCTTTCTACTTCGATTTTAACAAAGTAAATTGTTTAAATTGCAAGCAAAAATTGTGTATTTACATGCATTGTGAATGTAGGTTTACTAGTATAGTAGAAGGGTAATTGTTTCAGAGCATATAGATAAGCAAGGGGGGAAATACAGTTTTCTATAACATCTAATAGCAGAGGAAGTGTTCTACATCAAGTGATGCAATACTGTGTACTTGACTGACAAATCAGCTAATCCCATAAAGTACAAATTTTGGGTAGATTTTAAGCCATTGGGTGTGGACTAAAGATGTTCTAAGAGTGAGTAATTGCGAGATTATTGCTTATAAAAAAGAGCTAAGACATACAGTTCTAGGAGCGGTTCATTCAAATGATCTGCGTCTACTATGGTTCATCTCTTTTTATTATTTGACGAGGGTTACGGCATGCGTGTCACGTGTGATCATGATACATGATTTGTACATGAATTACATTCTTAAAATCTGAATATGTTTAACGCTTAAAAGAAAGCGATTTACATGTATATTTAGTTATATTTATGCGTGAAATCATGTGTAATTAGTTTGAAATTTTGTGTCTAGGTTCCAATATTTAACCTTTTTTTATTGTCTAATTTTATGTGTTTTTAATTAATAAAAAATGATGTTGTAAATAATATTTATTTGCTAGATCCTATTTTAAAGTTATATCAAAATTTATTGCTATTTGTAGAAATGCAGTTTGAACTTTTAAATAAATTTAATTGCTAGATCCTATTTTTAAGTGATTTATGAATATAAGATATGCACGGGTATTTTTGGAAGTTTATGGTTGGACCAAAAGTTTGCGCTTCCAAAGCAACTATCAGTAAAGATAGAAATGCAATTTGAATTTGTAAGTAGATTTATTTGCTAGATCCTATTTTTAAATGATTTATGAAGATAAGATATGCAAGGGTATTTTTGAAAGTTTACGGTCAGATCAAATGTTTGCGCTTCAAAGGCAACTATTCATAAAGATTTTCGCTTACACTTGGAATAAAAAACAGTAATGCTGTTATAGGAGTTTCTAGCTTAAGCTTGCTATTGGAGGAAGAGAAATTCGGTCCTTGTGGCCGTGCTGATTGGATACTTTTAGACATTTGCACCATAATCTGAACGGCTTAAATTAAGCGCTCTCTCAATATTGATCTGGACGGCCTAGATTAATGCCTTGTGCCTCAAGTATTTCGATAACAATTAATGCTAGTTGGCTGCTTTGGATCCACCATTCTAAGCATTCTTTGTTGTAGGCTTATTGTAGTAGCGGAGTTGTTGAGTAACAATGTCATTGACCAAAACTTTGTTTAGAGTACCACTGTAACCGTATAGGAATCAAAATTTCAGAGGGTACAAGTCTTCATATACCACATAATGGACGAACGGCTGACATGTTGGATGCTCTTTGAGTAAATGAGTAACTTTGGCCTCCTACTTAATCGGACATGAACCTATGGGCAATTTTTCGGATGATGAATGCTTGTTTGATATGGTGGATGGATATAGATTGCTTGTCAGAGGCCGGGGAGGATGTGAGGCTCGGGTTGGTCGAGGTGGTTGTGTCCAGTGGTTGTTGTAATGATCTGGAGTGGCGTGTGCAGGGAGCATAAAGATACGAGCAATGCTTGAGGAGACGACCAAATGACCTTTGAGCTTCTGTTCCGTAGCGGGTACTTCTTTGAGGTTGTTTAAGTTGGACTACTGTTGTAGTGGGCTCTGCTGTTTCACAATTTTGGATTGGGCCATGCAACTGGATCCACAGCCAGCTCTCATATTGGACTAATTTTTTGCATGGAAAATAAATCAAATAACACTGTTGTAGCAGTCAATTCTGCTGCTTTGCGAGATCATTTTCATCCGCCGTAGAGTTAGTTTTTACAAGTGTTTTATGTCAAATGAGGGGGGAAAAACCTTAAAGATTTTTTATTTGTTTTTTTTGGTATATATGAAATTGACTGAAAATTAACTATTTTATATAGGCTTTTTGAAACCATGTTATCCCGTCAGAGATTAAACATGGTACATGATTTGACATGTTAAAAAGTTGTCCAGCAATAATGCCAGGGATAATCAGCTCTTACCCTAATTAATATTTTTGATATATTATTTAGAGCTGTCAACGGATGCATTCAGATGCAGATAGTTCCAAATCCGTGTCCGTGGATACGGACGGATATCAGATAATCATCGGATCTGCCAACGATTGATAAACCAATGAACATAAATGGAAATTTTTAGTTTAGCATAATGTTGTTTCAATCCAGCTGATTATTAAAGTGCTAAAAAACCAATATTATGATAAAAAATAATTTTGAGCAACTAATATATGTTTATTATGTATAATATAGACTTTTCATCTAATAAAATGGTTAATTTGTTTATTTCATTATGCTAAAATACACGTAATTTAAAATATAATCATGAAAAAACATATGGATAATTTTCGGATGCGGATATGTATATATCCACATCCGCATCCGTTTTTCCGAATGCTTTTCGGATACGGATGCAGACGGATTTCGGATATTTATTGACAGCCATTATTATTAAATATCTAAGTGTCAATGAGATATGTTACTATGTTGTGATATACAAAACATAATTTCCAAAATAACATAGAGACAGGAATGCTTCAAATCTGTAAGCAAACTTGTAAGGGTTACACTACATAATTTGAGATGGAATATAAACAAAATTTGCAAGGAAAATTTATTTACACCAATACAAGGGTCTTTCATTAGTTACACTAATGAAATGGTTAATTTGTATATTTCATTATATAAAATGCACGTAATTTGAAGTATAATTATAAAAAAAAATGGATGAATAATTTTCGAATGCGGATATGTCTATATCCGCATCCGTTTTTCCGGATATCGGATATTTATCGCTTTTCGCGGATGGATTTTGGATTTTTCGGATATCTATTGACAACCCTAATATTATTAACTATCTCAGTGTCAATGAGATATGTTACTATGTTGATGTGATATACAAAACATAATTTCCAAAATAATATAGAGACAGGGATGCCTCAAACCTGTAAGCAAACTTGTAAGGGATTTTGTTGTTGGGTTTGCTCCAATATAAGTGCCTTTTATTGGTTACACTACATAATTTGAGATGGAATATAAGCAAACTTGCAAGGAGAATTTATTTACACCAATACAAGTGTCTTTTATTAGTTACACTTTATATTTTGAGATGGAATATTTCATATGTTCAGGAATATGTGGTAGAGGACCTAGGGGGATATTACACGCCACCAAAGCTGGACCCGGAGCATGAAGAGCGTTTAAAAGTGCTTAAGCTTCTTTAAAGGTAAACAAGTGATTTTCTAAGTAAAAGTTGTGAAGCATATATCTTGGAAAATGTGCTACAATCACACACACACACACACACACACACACACACACATACACACACACATACATACATACATACATACATACATACATACATACATACATATATATATATATATATATATATATATATATAGAGAGAGAGAGAGAGAGAGAGAGAGAGCGCCATAGTATCTAATTTGGGTTGTATGGTGGGAGTCGAAGGCTATAGGGATGTTATATCATTTGGATTGGTTCCATCACACATGCACTCTCTTATATATATACATACACACACGCACACACATACACACACTAAGAGAAAATATGATTATTCAAATTGGAACATGTTGAAATCAAGGGGAAATTGAGTTGTAGCAAAAATGAGATGTAGCCGTATATGAGCGCTTTATGACATATTTGTTTTGCAACACTCCCCTAAACGCCCTTATCGTATCGTAAGCTACACCATTTTAAATCTAACTAAATTTTATAGATGTTCGATCCACATGTAAATAATAATTTATGTAAAATTTGAGTCCATTTCAATATTTGTGTCATTTCCAAAATCTTAAACCGATTATTCACTATTCAAACATTTATATTAACCGTTAGATTTAAACATCATACATACTTTCAAAATCTAACCTAATCATTCACTCTTCAAACATTCATTTGAACAATTAGGTTTAAACATCAAACATATTATGGTACAAATGTCGAAATGAAGCCAAATTTTACATAGGCGAACCTTATATGTGGATCGAACAACTACAGAATTTTGTTAAATTTGGAGTGGTGTGGCTCATGATACGATAAAGATGCCAAAGGGAGTGCTGCAAAACAGGAGGAGCATAGAGCGCTCCCCATATGTGTGTGTATATGTAAGTAGTGCTCCGTTGCACCCCAAACATTGCTGCATTCCTAATTGCATTTTGATTTCAACTACAAGTTTCTATTTCTTTCTTCATTCATTAATTCTCTCTACGCATTGACCTATTTAAATACAAGTGGCTACAATTGAGATGCAAATGAGGTGGTTTAAAACAGGGGTGTCAAGGAATGTGACTATACACACACACAAATGAGGTGAGTTTTCGGGATGCTTTATTTTTGGGGCGTTGTTGAATGCTCACTATGTGAACACAAAAGTTTGACACAAATCAGGAGACACTAAATCTCAGCCACATGATTAATTTGTCTTTATGTGAGGTGCAAATCATGGGGTAATCTTATGGTTCAGATTTTGTGTCCCTCTTAGATTGACTTTCCATATATATATATATATATATATATATATATATATATATATATATTGTTGACGGGCAGAATTGTTGCACGTCAACACCCAATGTGTATGTGTGAACAATTATCCAAATAAGCAGTAAATAATGTAAATGCGGGGAGACACGGCTTTTATAGTGTTCGGCAATAACGTCTACGTCCACTTTATAATCATCATTCATCATATCTTTTGTCGATTACAAAGTTGTACAAGTGCGGACAATAGCTAAGTTCAAAGTGTTACAATAGAATAACAAAACATTTTCTACACTTTGACCAAATTGCCCTTCTTCTTCTTCGTTGAGAAGCGTTGACTTGATCAACAATATCCAAGTTTAATGTTTGTGTCCATGAAGTTCATAAGTAGCATGACAACCCTCGCTAATGTTCAAGTGTTGAGGGAAAACATGCATGTCATGTTTTAATTATCCTTCTTCCTCTTCGTTGAGATAAGTTGACTTGGTCAACTATAAGCAAAACAAGCTTTAATGCCCAAGAGGTTTAGAGACTTTGTGACTATGCTTGCTAGTCTCCAACAAGCTATGGAATATGTATGCACCTCCTTTCAATTATCCATGCCATGTTCAATGACCATGGAGGAGGTGTTGGAAGCCATTAATGAGTGTTTGGAGCTCTTAAGGTCCAAAAATTCCAAAGGAAAATGTCTCTTTTGAAGGCCAAGGCTTGGGGTATTTATAAGGGGAATGTTAGGTGGGAGTAGGTGAGCAACGGGACCTACAAAAGGCATTTTTGCACCCAGAACAAGGCCACTTACAGAAAATTCACATCTTCTGGTGTGGGATTCGAAATTTCGCACCCTTTAGGAAGGGTCGAAATTTCGAACCCATTAATGGGGTACGAAATTTCGACCCTCCTTGGGGGGTCGAAATTTCGACCCCACCAGAGGGTTCGAAATTTCGAACTCACTGGTGGGGTTCGAAATTTTGACCCCACCAGGGGGTACGAAATTTCGGACCCCTTGGTGGGGTGTGAAATTTCGACCCTACGAGAGGGTACGGAATTTCGAACCCCCTAGAGGGGTGCGAAATTGATAGAGGATGAGGTCGAAATCATACTACCGAGGGAGTCGAAATTCCTGCATGCGTAGTAAGGAAATCCGTAGTTTTACTGGTTCAAAGTGAATGAATCTGAGCTTCTGGCATTGAGAAAGTTGGATGAATCGGGTGGTGCCCACTGGTTTAACCTAACCGGCTAGGTCGATCGCCACCGGGACTGTGGGGCCTCAGATCCCCACCGGCGCTGCGCTCGGACCTGCTTGACGGCTCGCCTTCGGCTCGTAGCACGACTCGCCTTTGGCTCGGATGACGGCTTGACCAAGAGTTCATTGGGTCCGACAGAGGCCACCTGATAGAGGCTTCGGGTCTTCTTGCGTTTGTGCCGCGACTTTGACCCAACTGCTTTGTGCTTTTTTGACGCTTTAGCGCGTCGCTCACCGAATACTTGACGTCAGCAAATACGTGACGTGTGACAGCTTTGACAAAAAAACCTGTCATATATATATATATATATATATATATATATATATATATATATATATATATATGACAGGTTCAATGACACCCCAAATAGTGAGCATTCCTTTAGTATACCACTTTTCCACCACTCATTTCCCACTAATTCCCCTTCTCTCTTTTCTTCCACTAACTCTCTTACTTCTCACTCACATTCTTTAATATAAATGAGAGGTGGAAATCAGGGGGCTTTTGGGGTGCAATGGAATATATATATATATATATATATATATATATATATATATATATATATATATATAAAAGCTAGGCTCAATGGCACCCCAAAATTTGAGTATCCTTATAGCACCTCACTTTTAAACCACTCATTTATATTAAAAAATGTTAGGGGAGAGAGAGAATGAGTGGAGGAGAGATGAGGAATTATGTGATAGAAAATATAGAGGCTAAAGGGATGCTCAAATTTCGGGGTGCTATTGAATGAGAGAGAATGAGTGAGAGAATGAATGGATGAAATTCGGGGGAGAGTTCACGATTAATATGAGGTGTAGCGGAACTCTCTTCTATATAAGCAGCGTTCCGCTAAACCTTTTATATTGATCGTGAACTCTCATCCATTCATTCCTACACTCATTCTCTCTTCTTCCACTAAGAGAGAGAATGAGTGGGGAAATGAATGGATGAGATTCAGGGGAAAAGTTCACGTGCAATATAAGAGATGTAGCGGAACTCTCCTATATATATATATATATATATATATATATATATATATATATATATATATATATATATGTATATATGCACGTGCAATTACAACGTTCAGGTTGACTGCAATTTACATCGGGAAAGCATTATGATGTTGAAATCTAAATTTAACCAAGAGTAAATAGACATAAGATATAAACTTATGGAAAACAAGAAT
This sequence comes from Allium sativum, assembly GCA_030737875.1. NCBI lineage: Eukaryota > Viridiplantae > Streptophyta > Magnoliopsida > Asparagales > Amaryllidaceae > Allium > Allium sativum. The sequence continues at coordinate 6,523 of JASFAX010003491.1, read as the reverse complement.
TCTTGTGGTCAACCCAATTATTTTGAAGGAGAAAAAAGCAAGAATGATTATACCGATCAGTATAAACATGAACGTAATTAGTGTTTGGATATGTCAGAACATAAATGAAGGTTTGATTATTGGAGATCGAATAGGATGAACAAAGGTTAAATACATGATTGTCATATCTATGAAGCATCATATTTCAAATTTCAGTGCCTTTGTTTTGTATTTTAATTCCTTATATAATATTATTTTCCAGACTAATTTTGCTGAAGCAAATTCTCAGTATCTTGTAGGGTGATCTGGAAGAAATTAAATATGGCCTTTCGTGTCTCTTCCACTTTACTGGTATATCTTCAGGGTGCATATAAATAGCTGTTACCTTCAATTATTTGTGAAGTTTATGTTATTTCTCGTACGTACAGTCGAAAAAAAAAGCACACGGTTCAATGATTAGTTATTGCTTTTCAATACTGTAATGCTATGGGTGTAAATATGAGATTGCTATCTGCATGACTTCTCTAGTTGCTTTATAAACATGGAGGTATGAGTAACCTTTTTTTTTTTTTTTTACCAGTTCAAATGTGAGATTTGTAGGGCTGATGTGATATAAATTTATGGGATTTTCAGTCGATAAATTTCCTGCATTTGCTATGAATGGTGCATGCATTTTTTATCTTGTTTGTAGGTACAACGCACTGGTATTATATGTTCCCAATGCGTCATGCTATCCTCTTTCTACATATGAAGTTACAAGTCAAAAGGTATGTCATCTTCGACCGTATAAAGAGGAACTTGTGCCTGAGCATGTAGTGTGTCTGTATGTCTACATGCATTCATATATACATACACGTCTGGGAGGCGTGCATATGCATGGGAAGGACCAAGACTTGACTTTTATTACGTCTCCCATCCTCTACGTGACAGAATTTCGAATTGAATTGGACTGTCGCAGATGTGGCCTTTTTATTTGCTAAAACGGTTGCCATTTCCAATGTTTTGATCTTTGCAAGTTAACTTGAACATCAGACATAAAAAGTATTTATTTTAATAGCTGTATATTTGAAGTTTTGTTTTGGGGTGACTACCCTCTCTGAATAATTTCTGTGAATGTGATATCGTTTAAATGAACATGTCGGCTAAATCTACTTCGGCTGGATCATTTTTGTTTTCATTTTTGAAATAGCTGGTCTGTGTTATGATTTTATATATATTTGCACAAATATGTGATCATTGCAGATTTATTAGTATCTAAATATAAATTTTCCCTTAAATTGCATTTTATCGGTTAATACAAGGTATTGTTGGCAATTCAAAACAGTTCATATTTTTGTCGAGATGATCTTGGTTATGATATAAACGTAGATGGCTTTTATTTCAACTGCATTTACACGTAACATATATTTAAAAAGAGTTGGAAGTGAAGCAGGGTATGCATTTATGATTTCAATTTGGAAACTTAAGCGGAGTATTTTATTTTAAACGATTTATATTTAGTTTGTTATTTATTTTGTTGTGTAGTAAAATGTTTAACTGAAATGAGATAACAATACAGAAACTGAAATAAATACATATAGTTATACAGTACTAGCAAACACAGATTAAATTGTACAATCAATTAGCGTAGTCTTGCTGTAACAATTTCATTATGTTATCTCTAATTGTTGTCATTTTAATTTTTCCATGTTGAACCATTTCACTTGCTTTATTTATTCTATTTTTGGTATTAGAATATTCTCCCATGTATTCCTTTAGAATGAAATCATGATCATCGCCATAAGATATAAAATTTGGATCATCCATGCTGCATTTTCGTATGTAATAATGTAAAACGATTGAGGATATGACAAACTGTACTTGAGTTTTGAATGGGTATGTTGACATATTATTCAAAATAACAAACTTGTTCTTTTATATTTCAGATGTTCTCTCAATTGTCATATGTAAATACGAATAATAGAAATTAAAATTTTCATTTATCAATTTCGATTGGTTTGCGGTTTTCTTGAAAATGAGGAATATGATATCTAACAATACGGTATAGTGGTGAATACCCATTTTGAAGTGACAAAACGAATTAACAACATAATACTGTGTATTGACCCGTTTTTTGGTCAAAGCAGTCACACGTCAAGTTTATTACTAGCAAAGCGCTCGAATCTCGAGAACTCGTCGAAAAACACAAAGCGATTTGGTCGAAGTCGCGGCGCGCTTCGGATCGATTTAAAACATATTATATTCTTGGAATCGGCATTGATTCAGTCACATATGGCAAACACATGTCGATTACTCAAAAGGGCTTGCGCACACCGCATTGATCACTTAAAATTTGCCTGCGCAACTCAATCTGGCAACTTGGCAAATTTAATTTTTGGTACTTCAAAAGTATTGATCGGCTCGAGAAAATCATCAAAAATAGCGTGTGCGCATTGGCCTCGGCACATCTAAGTTTGAGAAAGAGACATGGGCAGGCTTGAAAATCGTATCCCGTGGGATACGAAATTCGTATCCCTATGGGATACAAATTATCTCAGCATGAAGCTTGCCCCAATATACTCTCCATCAACATGATCACCATCTTTCTCCAGTTCACATCGTGGCTCCTGTACATGGCATTTGGCAAAGTGGGGATGCGAGTTCCCGGCTTCAACTTTGGCATCTCGAAATCTGCAGTGTGCTACACACGGATCCGTCTTTTTCTCCCTGATCGCATTGCATCTTGGGATGTGAAAAAGTGGGATACGAAATACTGGGTCACCATGTGGATCATGATGCGAAGACTCGACCGACAAAGGATGCAAATTCGTATCAGACCATGAGATGCGAAATCTTGAGATTTGGCAAGACGAAGTGGCAAAGTGGGTTTACACATACGGATCGCGTCATTTTAGCTGATCAACACATGCATATCACTAAATTTCAACGTACCAACCTGGGATTTTAATTTTTGGGGAGAAGCATGTTTTTTGGCTAAGTTTTCGGGACGCGAATTTCACGTTTCCTTGGGATACGAAATTCAGTCCGACGCCTCCAGACCTCACAGATAAATACCTCATTGCTTGACATTCTAAAGGGTAGACATTTTTGGACTGCCTACATTTTGGCATATGGGATTGGAGCTCCACGATACCATTAATGACTACCATCATCATCTCCATATCTTTTGGATCTCTTAGATTTGTAAACTTTACATAAAAGTTTGCCTACAACCTTTTGACATTCACTTGGACTGTTGGACATTTTTGGACATTCATGTATACACTTGGTTATTGAAGCTACTTTTTGGACATTGTTGCTCCAACCAATACATTTTGACTCAATGAAGAAGAAGAAGAGCATTTTGGTCAAAGTTTGAAATTAGCAAGCTATTTGTTGTTCTATCATATAATTTTGTACACATAATATCTGAACTTGTACAAGCATTGTAATCGACAAATAAATAATGAATGATTACTATAAAGTGGGCGTAGGCGTTAGTGTCGAACCACTATAAAAGTTGTGCTCCGCTCTGCATTTCTTGTACTTTGGATATTCAGATTATAAGTTCACATTTAAACTTACACTTGGGGGTTGGCATGCACAAATAACCAATTTCCCACGTTAACACTTCGATGCGCCAGAAAGGGGGGCACAGCTTTGGCTTCTGCTTTGGTTTTGGTTCTCGAATTTGACTTCGGATTTCAATTTTTGTTTCAAATTTCAACTTCGGCTTCAACATCGACTTCAGTTTTTGTTATCGGATTTACTTGAAATTCTCTCGGATTCCGCCATGGTTAAAATGAAGCAGTTAGCTCGCTCGGAAGGAACAGAGATGGAGGAAAGTCAGGAAATTTCCTTGATCAGACATCCATCAAAATATGTTACTCACGACGATATCGACGGAGTCATCAAAGATTTGACTAAGGATCTTGCTTCTTGCTTGGAACAATAGGATGAACATTTCCATCGACATGAAGCTACCATGAACACTCTTCTCGCTCGACTCGAAGGGATTACGAGGAAGTCGAGCCAAGATAACATGATTGGAACAAGTGCTAGTGTACCGCAAGAATTAGATCCGGACTTGGAGGAAATTCCCGAAGAACAACCACTTGTTGACACCAATCCACAAATAGCTACCGGATCGGCTAGGCTTGGCGTTAGTACCCCCTGTTCCATTCAAGGTTCAGCTTTGGTTGTGGTTAATCAGGTTTCAGGATCAGGTGTTGGTAACATCAATCAAGCGCCGATGTGCACAACTTTGGATACAAGAACTCTCGTAGTTCCAAATGTTGGATTCATGCCCATCGAGGTACCTCAGATTAGATTCGAGCAAGATATTTTGGCGCTCAATAGTTTGCAAATGTTGAACTTGACGTTGGGGGGCACCAACGCCGGCTTAAATAATTTGAATCAGTTTCTTGGTATGGGAAGTGAAAGCCAAGTCACTGATGTTATTCGATGCTATGCTCGGGGCGGAGCACCCCATGCAAGCTTGGACTGTGTTACTCATAGCCGTTTTCTCAAGACATCAGGAATTCTCAAAATCCACCGGGCTTTAAGTTGTCAGTGTTAGAAGCTTTTGATAGTAGGAAGGATCCTATAGTTCATCTGATGCACTACATGCGCCATATGGAAGTGCATTCGGCTTCAGACAGCATGATGGAAAAGTGCTCCCCACTCTATCTTACAAACAATGCTACTTTATGGTTCAGACAGTTGGAACTTGAATCTATTAACAGTTGGAACGTCTTGCTTAGGAAGTTTGTCGAGCAATTCGGAGTTCATATCGCCCAGCCTACAAATGTTACGACTTTGACGGCAGTAAAGCAAAGGATGGGTGAGACTTTGTGCAAGTTCTTGGAAAGATTCAACGCGGTGGCCTTTATCGATAGGCGGGATCCGTCCATCGCTCTAATGGTCGCCGTTTCCGGCATTCTTGAAAAAACCCACTTTAAAATCCTATTATGATGGGACCCACCAAGGGATCTCGCTGAATTCTACTTCGAAGTTGTAAGGCTTCTGAGGGAGGATGCCTGTAACGAAAATCCGGTGCATCAAGTCAACTCTGTAACAAGCGAGGAACCATTTGCCCCTTAAAAAGGAAAGGGTAAATTTTGGGACAATCGGAATACGTGGCCTCGCTTCGAGCCAAAGTTCCTAGAATACATTGAACTCACTTATAGCTTGGAAATGATTTATCTCGACATCCATGAAATTGCGCCTTTCCAAAAGCTCCCCAAGAGGGACTTGACTCCAAAGCAAGCTTTGATAAGTACTGTTTGTTCCATGAACAACAAGGTCACGACATCGACCATTACATGAAGTTTCACGATCTGATCAAGGCACGCGCCAGGCGTGGTGAACTACCACAGTACGTCAGGAATCCTATGACAGCAACACTACACGCCCTGCCCCTTGCAGCATCTCAGGATAAGGGTAGGTCGGGGAGCGACAACGGTTGCATCACAATCAACTGAACTAACCCTACGGATTCTGTTGGCTTTCCAGACTTTGGTTATGTTACTTATGTTTGTTCTTGTTGTTAAGGACTTCTCACCTTTTTGATTTTCCTAACTTGTAATCAAAGCGGCAATGTAAGCCTACACGCGCACGGAACCGACCTGTGGTCTCCTGTCGTGCTTCGAGTTGGACTATTAGCCGTTGTACCTATGCGGTATTAATAAAAGTCTACTTTAGGACTCTGTTCCATACTTGGTCCGTCAAGTATAGAATTAGGGCTCCGACTCCACACTTGATCAGTCAAGTATAAAACTCGGGATCTGGCTCTATACTTGGTTTGCCAAATATAAAATTAAGGATCCGGCTCCACACTTGATCAATGAAGTATAAAATTCGGGCTCTGGCTCCACGTTTGGTCCGCCAAGTATAAAGTTAGAGCTCCGGCTCCACACTTTATCAGCCAAGTATAAAATTTGGGATCCGGCTCCTCACTTGGTCCGCCAAGTATAAAATGAGGACTTCGGTCCCCACTTGGTCAATTAAGTATTAAATTAGAACTTTGATCTCCACTTGGCCAGTCGAGTATAAAACTCGAAATCCAGTTCACGACTTCAGATTCAGGTCCACGGACTAAGGTCCTTGAACTTCGGTTCACAACTTTAGACTTCGGTTCACGACCTTTCAGAATTTGTACTAGATGTTAAGATTATCCAACTAGGTTCTCCGAGCATAAGAATTTCACGACTTGGTCCGCCAAGTACGCAGTTCCTTAACTTAGCCCTCCTAGCACATAAATCTTAGCAACCTGCCTTGTCAGGTACGCTGTATTAATAACTTGGCCCGCTAAGTATAAAACCACCTTTTAAAGGTACATACTTGCTCCGGCAGGACCCAACAATCCCATGGCTTCTGATTTTTCTGAATCCATTACATCTCGGCCTCAACAATCTACCAAAATACGATTTAGTGATCATCAGATTTCTATTCTATTAAGATCTTAGTGGTCGTTGGTTTTCTATTCCATTAGGATATCAATGATAGTCGGGTTTTTATTCTACTACGATTTCAACGATCGTCGAACTTCTCTCAAATCTCAGCT
>JASFAX010000358.1:0-65822 GCA_030737875.1 Allium sativum | reverse complement strand
TCACAGTAATGGAACAGAGTCTCTACGCGTGTAAAGGAGAGTGATAAGTGGCAGAAGTAAGGTATGAAGCATGTGTTAAGGAATTCAAAGTGTTTATTACATTATAACGAATTTATAGTTAACGTGTTTGTGATGGGTACAAATGGAATGGTTCTTATTTTACCTGATGGAGAGGAAGTAATACTGTTCATTTTGGGTTAGTAAGGGAGTTTTTGAATTAAGGGAAATTGGAATAGTGATGTACGGGTTTGTTTGATTTTGAATGGTAGAAGGGAAAAATGCAGTTATTAAATCGGCCATGACTTGTTGATTAGAACAAGTGCGAACTGTTATTGAAGAAGAGAAGAAGGAGCGTGGGTATTAAAAGAGATGACGTGGATTAGTGGCTTAATTAGGATATTGATAATTAATTGATTTTTTTTAATATAAGTTAATGACATTTAAATTATATAAAATCTTGTAATGTTAATAAATTTCACATATGTCAGCAGAATTCAGCAAAACAAGATCCTTTGGAATTGTATGGACGAGAGATACAACATGGAACTGACTGGTAGTGAATTGGAGCTCGTTATAATTTATAGCGAAATAAATTGTGTGTCTGAATCAACGATGGTTATCGTTATTTAACGATGATCGTCCAATGTGAGTAAAACTCACCAACTCTGTAACGACCCAGAAAATCTGAACCAATTTAAATTTTTTTAATTGGCTAAAATAATGGATTTTAAATATTTAAAATAAATATTTTAAATAATGGCGATGAAAACTAAGTTTGAATCGACAATTGAAAACGAATATAATTAATTATAATTATAAACAAAGCCAAAAATGGCGTGGCAGTTTCAAAAATTGAATTCAAACTTTGTCGGACTGTACCGGGTGCAAAACAATCCGGATTTTAGTGAAACCAAAAACATTAGGATCTAATTGATGATATCTTTCCAACGAATCTGACAAATCGAAATTTGATAGCGGGAATCAAAAGATATGTCCAGTTGAAAATTCTGAATAGTCGCTATGGAATTCAGGCCCTTGAAAATGGACATTTTGCAAACGACCTCGGATTTCGACGAAACCACTTTTGTTGGATTCGTGGGGTCAAGTTATTGCTAGGTTTCAAATTTCATAATTTTTTGAATCAATATGTGAGCGTGGCAAAGGAAAACGCGTTTGACCAGTTTCAGTTGATTTTAATCGACTGGAAATTGGCCATTTTTCAAACGGTCTCAGAATTCAACGAAACTAGTTTTGTTAGGACCGTATCGTCAATACGAAGCTAGAAAATATTTTTCTGGAATTTTTCTAGTTAGTATGTGACCCCGGTAATTTGAAATGTACGTTTAAATTCAATATAGTGATTTAAAATGTAAATTCAATAGGAACTGATTGTAACGATCAAATCAGCTTACGATACATATCCCATTGTGTTCGGAATGGGGGTGAAACACTATGGACGACAGGCGGTGGGCCTCGTTTCGAGGTCGTATGTAAAAGTCAACCTTTTTGCAAAATTAAATAATTAAAATAAATTTTAATTCCCCCCTTTATCTTCCTTTCTGCCCCCCCCCCCCCCCGTTCATTTTAATTTCAAACGAAAAAAAAAAACCTATCGACCCGTCGCTCAGCCACCAGAAGGCGCCATCGCCTCGTCGAAGAGACCCCCGCCTCCGCCTGTTCCCCCTCCATCGATCGAAGACCCCGTCCCCCTCGAACCATCGCGAGCGAATCGAGCAGCCCCCCTCCCAGTCTGACGACCTCCTGCCACCACCGTTCGAAACCCGAGCCGCCGCCTCGAAGCCAGACTCCTCCTGCCTCCGACGAACTGCAGAAAACTCCCCCCCCCCTTCGCAGCTAATCGGTGAGCATTTTCTTTTTTTTTATTTTTTTTTATTTATTCTATAAAACTGATTTATTTAAAAATTAAAACTGATTTGTTTAAAAATTAAAACTGATTTGAAAATGGAATTAAAAACTGATTTGAAAATGATTTTAAAACTGATTTGAAAATGGAATTAAAAACTGATTTGAAAATGATTTTAAAACTGATTTGAAAAAAAAATTAAAACTGATTTGAAAATGATTTTAAAACTGATTTGAAAAAAAATTAAAACTGATTTGAAAATGATTTTAAAACTGATTTGAAAATGATTTTAAAACTGATTTGTTTAAAAGTTAAAACAGATTTTTTTGAAAGATTTAAAAACTGATTTTTAAAAAGGTTTTAAAAGATTTGAACTTTAAAAAGTAAAAGAAAAGATTTGATCTTTGAAATGGAAAAGGCGGAATCTATATTTTTGAAATTCGATTTTTATATATTGAATAGCGAAGTCAAAATTCGATTTTTATATATTGAATAGCGACGTCAAAACTCGATTTTTATATATTAAATAATATAGTAAAAATTCGATTTTTACATATGTAGAGAATACAGGCAACGAAGCGACAAAAGGAGAGATTGGCGAAGATTTTATGCAAGGAAGTGTCGTGCAGTTGGATAGCTATTGGTGAGATTTCTGATTTAAAAATATTATATGTGTGTGAAATGAAAGTGAATTGCTATATATAAATATATATCTATATATATACATACGCCCCTCGTCCACAAACCATGGACGATATTTATTGGTTGAAATTGTTGTGAAAATTGATTGATAGCGAATGGTTGTTTGGGATTGTTTGTGATGGATATTGGTTGATTGTGATTGAAAAATACCCATTTGTGGTTGTGGAATATTTGGTTGAAACCACATAGGATTAGTTGTGGAAATGAAATAAATATATACATGCCGCCTGCGTGCGAACTAGATGCATGATCCCCATTGTCAAAAACCGCGAGGTTTTAAGGTAGAGCGAGGAGCCGTACTAGGGACGGTCCCGGTTTAACTACCCTGCCGTTATGCTGCCGAAATTTTGAATACTATCCGTGTGTTTGAATTATTTTCATATGCTTAAACTATATTTATTCATTGAATAGAAAACCGTCATGTGTTGAATTGATATTCATTCGTTGATTAGAAATTCATGTATTGAATGGTATTCATATTTTGAAATAAATCGTTTGATAATAAAAATCACCTTTTATCGACTATATGAACTGTGTAAAATAATCTCGTTTTAAAGAAATTGTTTTATGATAAAAATCCCATTTTTATCACCAACTTGAACTATATAGAAAAATAGTGTTTTGAAATGAATTGTTCTACAATAAAAATCACATTTTTATTGTATGCATAAATCGTTGAAATGTGAAGTGTTAAAAATGGCCATTTGTTCAAAATAAACATATATGAGTTGAAATATTCATTAATTAGCTAATGAAATGATTTGCACCTATGTATGTAACATTAGAATAAATGGTGTCTTTAAACCAAACAGAAATAAAAAATGAAGTCGAATAGAAAATGATAAATGATAAGAACTGTGTATATATGTACATATATATTCATTGAACAGGTTATAGCAAAGGGGCTAGAGAAGAGGAATAAAATTTTGTGCCCGACAAATAGGTACACATTTACTGTTTTGTTTGGGTGATGATTTTATGAGCCTGTTGGCTAGCCGCTTGGCTTTTTCTTTTTCTTTTTGAGATTAGAAGGACCGGGAACGCTATTTGCGATTTCCCGATGCTCCCGGTGCAGGGGAGGTTATGGAGAAATTTTCCAAAATTTTAAGGTGTTAGAAAAATATTTGAAGTGAAAACGATATGGAAAGCATTGAATGAACTATATTTATATAAATATATAAATATAAATAAAATTAAAACGAAACGAGGCCGTGCAGTTCGTATTTTGAAACCGTGATTTCAAACGACTAGTGCGGGAAATCCGACCATTGGATTTTCCCGAAACCTCAACCGTCGGGTTCGCCTTGGAATAATCTTTCCAACGGCACCAACCTTGTAAAAATCCAACGGTTGGATTGTCTGGAATGTTTAATTCAAATCTGAAGAAAAACAGCGCCAGAAACGATTTTATTTATTTATATATATAAATATAATTATATTTAATCGAATAACGACGCTGTAGTTCATATTTTGAAATCGAAACTTCAAACGATTGTACCGGGAGATCCGACCGTCGGATTTTCCCGAAACTGGAACCGTTGGATTCGTTTTGAAAAGACCTTTCTAATGATGTAAATTTTGTGAAGATCCAACGGTTAGATTTTCAGATATGTGTAAATCAAATCCGAAGAAAAACAGCGCCACGGCCGCGTTATGGCCCGAAGCGTCGTTTTGAATAAAATAGGCTATTTTAAAATAAATAAAAATAGCGTTAAATCATTATAAAATATCATAAGCGATATGGAATGGAAATAAACTGAATTTGCTTGATTTATGTGATATTTGATGGTTGAATGTGTTTGGTGTGAAAATTACATTAAAGAACAAAATTGGTGTTGTCGAATAATTTAACCATTGAAATAAATTGAATTGAAATTCTAAATATACGTGAATTATTTGAGAAGGCCGAGTTAATTCTCATTTCAAATAATTGACCGACGATTGAAAGTCGAAGATAAAGACGGTGGTCGAAGACCGGAGATCTTCACCTCGTTTGGATGGTAACCGAGGTCCTGATTGGGAGGCATCCCGAAATATGGATAATGAGTGGTGATCGTTCAGACGTACGTGGTGATCGATGGGTTTGCGAGGTATTTAGTGCCTCCGGTTTCGTTCAGACCCAGAACGGACTTGTAAATGGACTGTGTGTCTGAAATTGGATTTTATTCTGTGTTGATTGATCTCTATTAAATATACATCTGTTTTGGCGGCGGAGAATTTATTCTTTTGCTTAACGCCCTTCTCTGAGACGCACGAGCTCAGAGGTTGTATATCGATGGACATCAGTCGCATGGCATGAATTGCCTGTGTGGCATGCTAAGATGTAGTGATCAGGGCTTCTGTTGAAAAGCAAAGTCTTGTGGTGATGATCAAAGCACCGCCTGTGTGGCGTAGCTTTGTGTATAACGTGAATTCGCGAGCCTCACACCCCGGTTTGAACCTAAAACGGGAGAAGGACCTCAGGGAGGGCATGCGTTTCTTTCTAGCTAGGGTGGTGTCAGTGACCTACCAGCCCTGACATTTATATACTTTTCACCTATGTGGTTGTTGCTGTTGCGAGGCGCCTCGGTTTGATCGGACGATCCGGGTCCGATGGAGTCATTCGTTGGCTCGTTGATGCCCCAAAGGGCGGGGAAACGCAGTGTTCAGGAATTTTAATCCACATCGGTGGACCGGCCCTGACGATTCTAGGGTCACTCGAGCTCTGATCCTGAGACACGGGCTAGAGCATCTCGAATTCGGTAAGGACTATCTTTTGCCTTGGTTCATGATGGAAATCCAATTCCCAAATACGTGATCGTGCGGTTTCAGTTGTATATATATATTTGGCGACATAGTGGCATGGGACGCTCATGTCGTCTATGATTGATAGTTATGATTTGAAATAGTTTTCAAAACATATAAACACTAGCAATAATATCAAATGCCTTTGTTTTATTCGTATCAAGCATATTTTGGCCATTATAAGGTAAAACTCTATCCTCCGGTTTGCGTTGCATTGTGTGATGGGAACTGAGTCTTATAATGGCTTCATTTTTATAAAAAGCATAGCGATGTTTAAAAGAAAGATTTGTTTTAAAGCACTGGCAATCCAATGGAGTAAACCCGTTCCACGAAAGTGGCGTGGTCCTGTGATTAGCCAATTATATATGTGTTGAGTGGATTTCTCATACCAGTCCCATGACTGACTCGTAGTTTGTTTCACTTTCAAACTCGGGTGCCCCTTTTTCTACACGGGCAGCCTTGTATTCAGGTTTAGCTGGTTCTTTTCTGGATAGCTGGAGCTGAAGATGGATTCTATCATTTATTCTTTTTATGCTGTTCAGCTCCTATTGTACATATTTTGTTTATTTCCGCTGTAGACATTTATGTATAGCTGAACTGTATTTGTTCTAAGTAAGATCCTGTATACTGTGTAACTCTGATGATTACTTTTATCCAGTATATTTTATTGTTCATTTCTGGTGTATTTATTTAATTCTGTTCTGCTATTATCTGTTTTTGTGTTATATTCCAAAGATAATCCTTGTTTCCGTCTGAACGGGATTTTGGGTCGTCTCATCGTGGTATCAGAGCTTTGGTTAAGCTTAGTTCTGGAATATAACATTAGAACGAACTCGTCAGAAATAGAACCAGTAGTGTTCTAGGACGGGTAACTCCATACAGATAGGATCAGTAATATCCTAGTATGAGTAAAGCAGAATGAAATTACTCCAGAATTGGCCGTGAGACGTGAGCCGCTAAAGATTATCGGCAAAGAAACCAAAGAGCTGAGGAACAAGAAGGTTCACTTAGTCAAAGTGCAATGGAGTGGAGATCCGCGAGATTGTACTTGGGAAACTGAGGAGAGCATTCCGGAAGCTTACCCCAGATGCCGAGTAGATATCTCTGATTGACTCCGGTGCAAGGTACATTTGTCATACTTTGCATTACCATTTAATTCTCTATTCTGTTGCTATTTTCTTCCTATGGATGTGCACTATTTATTCTATACTCTGAATGATTTTTGAAGTAATATAATATTTGATCAGAATATTTTTGAAAGGTTAGACACAAATTGGTTGGTTGTGTTGTATGATTATGGATTTATCAAACCACTTTCGACTTTGTTCCTTTTCGGGGACGAAAAGTTTTAAGTGGGGGAGATTGTAACGACGCAGAAAATCTGAACCAATTAATTTTTTTTTAATTGGCTAAAATAATGGATTTTAAATATTTAAAATAAATATTTTAAATAATGGCGATGAAAACTAAGTTTGAATCGACAATTGAAAATGAATATAATTAATTATAATTATAAACAAGGCCTAAAATGGCGTGGCAGTTTCAAAAATTGAATTCAAACTTTGTCGGACTGTACCGGGTGCAAAACAATCCGGATTTCAGTGAAACCAAAAACATTAGGATCTAATTGATGATATCTTTCCAACGAATCTGACAAATCGAAATTTGATAGCGGGAATCAAAAGATATGTCCAGTTGAAAATTCTGAATAGTCGCTATGGAATTCAGGCCCTTGAAAATGGACATTTTGCAAACGACCTCGGATTTCGACGAAACCACTTTTGTTGGATTCGTGGGGTCAAGTTATTGCTAGGTTTCAAATTTCATAATTTTTCGAATCAATATGTGAGCGTGGCAAAGGAAAACGCATTTGACCAGTTTCAGTTGATTTTAATCAACTGGAAATTGGCCATTTTTCAAACGGTCTCAGAATTCAACGAAACTAGTTTTGTTAGGACCGTATCGTCAATACGAAGCTAGAAAATATTTTTCTGGAATTTTTCTAGTTAGTATGTGACCCCGGTAATTTGAAATGTACGTTTAAATTCAATATAGTGATTTAAAATGTAAATTCAATAAGAACTGATTGTAACGATCAAATCAGCTTATGATACATATCCCATTGTGTTCGGAATGGGGGTGAAACGCTATGGACGACAGGCGATGGGCCTCGTTTCGAGGTCGTATGTAAAAGTCAACCTTTTTGCAAAATTAAATAATTAAATAATAAAATAATAAAAATAAATTTTAATTCCCCCCTTTATCTTCCTTTCTGCCCCCCCCCCCCCCGTTCATTTTAATTTCAAACGAAAAGAAAAAAAAAACCTAAAAACCTATCGACCCGCCGCTCAGCCACCAGAAGGCGCCATCGCCTCGTCGAAGAGACCCCCGCCTCCGCCTGTTCCCCCTCCATCGATCGAAGACCCCGTCCCCCTCGAACCATCGCGAGCGAATCGAGCAACCCCCCTCCCAGTCTGACGACCTCCTGCCACCACCGTTCGAAACCCGAGCCGCCGCCTCGAAGCCAGACTCCTCCTGCCTCCGACGAACTGCAGAAAACTCCCCCCCCCCTCGCAGCTAATCGGTGAGCATTTTCTTTTTCTTTTTTTTTTTTATTCTGTAAAACTGATTTGTTTAAAAATTAAAACTGATTTGTTTAAAAATTAAAACTGATTTGAAAATGGAATTAAAAACTGATTTGAAAATGATTTTAAAACTGATTTGAAAATGGAATTAAAAACTGATTTGAAAATGATTTTAAAACTGATTTGAAAAAAAAATTAAAACTGATTTGAAAATGATTTTAAAACTGATTTGAAAAAAAATTAAAACTGATTTGAAAATGATTTTAAAACTGATTTGAAAATGATTTTAAAACTGATTTGTTTAAAAGTTAAAACAGATTTTTTTGAAAGATTTAAAAACTGATTTTTAAAAAGGTTTTAAAAGATTTGAACTTTAAAAAGTAAAAGAAAAGATTTGATCTTTGAAATGGAAAAGGCGGAATCTATATTTTTGAAATTCGATTTTTATATATTGAATAGCGAAGTCAAAATTCGATTTTTATATATTGAATAGCGACGTCAAAACTCGATTTTTATATATTGAATAACATAGTAAAAATTCGATTTTTACATATGTAGAGAATACAGGCAACGAAGCGACAAAAGGAGAGATTGGCGAAGATTTTATGCAAGGAAGTGTCGTGCAGTTGGATAGCTATTGGTGAGATTTCTGATTTAAAAATATTATATGTGTGTGAAATGAAAGTGAATTGCTATATATAAATATATATCTATATATATACATACGCCCCTCGTCCACAAACCATGGACGATATTTATTGGTTGAAATTGTTGTGAAAATTGATTGATAGCGAATGGTTGTTTGGGATTGTTTGTGATGGATATTGGTTGATTGTGATTGAAAAATACCCATTTGTGGTTGTGGAATATTTGGTTGAAACCACATAGGATTAGTTGTGGAAATGAAATAAATATATACATGCCGCCTGCGTGCGAACTAGATGCATGATCCCCATTGTCAAAAACCGCGAGGTTTTAAGGTAGAGCGAGGAGCCGTACTAGGGACGGTCCCGGTTTAACTACCCTGCCGTTATGCTGCCGAAATTTTGAATACTATCCGTGTGTTTGAATTATTTTCATATGCTTAAACTATATTTATTCATTGAATAGAAAACCGTCATGTGTTGAATTGATATTCATTCGTTGATTAGAAATTCATGTGTTGAATGGTATTCATATTTTGAAATAAATCGTTTGATAATAAAAATCACCTTTTATCGACTATATGAACTGTGTAAAATAATCTCGTTTTAAAGAAATTGTTTTATGATAAAAATCCCATTTTTATCACCAACTTGAACTATATAGAAAAATAGTGTTTTGAAATGAATTGTTCTACAATAAAAATCACATTTTTATTGTATGCATAAATCGTTGAAATGTGAAGTGTTAAAAATGGCCATTTGTTCAAAATAAACATATATGAGTTGAAATATTCATTAATTAGCTAATGAAATGATTTGCACCTATGTATGTAACATTAGAATAAATGGTGTCTTTAAACCAAACAGAAATCAAAAATGAAGTCGAATAGAAAATGATAAATGATAAGAACTGTGTATATATGTACATATATATTCATTGAACAGGTTATAGCAAAGGGGCTAGAGAAGAGGAATAAAATTTTGTGCCCGACAAATAGGTACACATTTACTGTTTTGTTTGGGTGATGATTTTATGAGCCTGTTGGCTAGCCGCTTGGCTTTTTCTTTTTCTTTTTGAGATTAGAAGGACCGGGAACGCTATTTGCGATTTCCCGATGCTCCAGGTGCAGGGGAGGTTATGGCGAAATTTTCCAAAATTTTAAGGTGTTAGAAAAATATTTGAAGTGAAAACGATATGGAAAGCATTGAATGAACTATATTTATATAAATATATAAATATATAAATATAAATAAAATTAAAATGAAACGAGGCCGTGCAGTTCGTATTTTGAAACTGTGATTTCAAACGACTAGTGCGGGAAATCCGACCATTGGATTTTCCCGAAACCTCAACCGTCGGGTTCGCCTTGGAATAATCTTTCCAACGGCACCAACCTTGTAAAAATCCAACGGTTGGATTGTCTGGAATGTTTAATTCAAATCTGAAGAAAAACAGCGCCAGAAACGATTATATTTATTTTTATATATAAATATAATTATATTTAATCGAATAACGACGCTGTAGTTCATATTTTGAAATCGAAACTTCAAACGATTGTACCGGGAGATCCGACCGTCGGATTTTCCCGAAACTGGAACCATTGGATTCGTTTTGAAAAGACCTTTCTAATGATGTAAATTTTGTGAAGATCCAACGGTTAGATTTTCAGATATGTGTAAATCAAATCCGAAGAAAAACAGCGCCACGGCCGCGTTATGGCCCGAAGCGTCGTTTTGAATAAAATAGGCTATTTTAAAATAAATAAAAATAGCGATAAATCATTATAAAATATCATAAGCGATATGGAATGGAAATAAACTGAATTTGCTTGATTTATGTGATATTTGATGGTTGAATGTGTTTGGTGTGAAAATTACATTAAAGAACAAAATTGGTGTTGTCGAATAATTTAACCATTGAAATAAATTGAATTGAAATTCTAAATATACGTGAATTATTTGAGAAGGCCGAGTTAATTCTCATTTCAAATAATTGACCGACGATTGAAAGTCGAAGATAAAGACGGTGGTCGAAGACCGGAGATCTTCACCTCGTTTGGATGGTAACCGAGGTCCTGATTGGGAGGCATCCCGAAATATGGATAATGAGTGGTGATCGTTCAGACGTACGTGGTGATCGATGGGTTTGCGAGGTATTTAGTGCCTCCGGTTTCGTTCAGACCCAGAACGGACTTGTAAATGGACTGTGTGTCTGAAATTGGATTTTATTCTGTGTTGATTGATCTCTATTAAATATACATCTGTTTTGGCGGCGGAGAATTTATTCTTTTGCTTAACGCCCTTCTCTGAGACGCACGAGCTCAGAGGTTGTATATCGATGGACATCAGTCGCATGGCATGAATTGCCTGTGTGGCATGCTAAGATGTAGTGATCAGGGCTTCTGTTGAAAAGCAAAGTCTTGTGGTGATGATCAAAGCACCGCCTGTGTGGCGTAGCTTTGTGTATAACGTGAATTCGCGAGCCTCACACCCCGGTTTGAACCTAAAACGGGAGAAGGACCTCAGGGAGGGCATGCGTTTCTTTCTAGCTAGGGTGGTGTCAGTGACCTACCAGCCTTGACATTTATATACTTTTCACCTATGTGGTTGTTGCTGTTGCGAGGTGCCTCGGTTTGATCGGACGATCCGGGTCCGATGGAGTCATTCGTTGGCTCGTTGACGCCCCAAAGGGCGGGGAAACGCAGTGTTCAGGAATTTTAATCCACATCGGTGGACCGGCCCTGACGATTCTAGGGTCACTCGAGCTCTGATCCTAAGACACGGGCTAGAGCGTCTCGAATTCAGTAAGGACTATCTTTTGCCTTGGTTCATGACGGAAATCCAATTCCCAAATACGTGATCGTGCGGTTTTAGTTGTATATATATATTTGGCGACATAGTGGCATGGGACGCTCATGTCGTCTATGATTGATAGTTATGATTTGAAATAGTTTTCAAAACATATAAACACTAGCAATAATATCAAATGCCTTTGTTTTATTCGTATCAAGCATATTTTGGCCATTATAAGGTAAAACTCTATCCTCCGGTTTGCGTTGCATTGTGTGATGGGAACTAAGTCTTATAATGGCTTCATTTTTATAAAAAGTATAGCGATGTTTAAAAGAAAGATTTGTTTTAAAGCACTGGCAATCCAATGGAGTAAACCCGTTCCATGAAAGTGGTGTGGTCCTGTGATTAGCCAGTTATATATGTGTTGAGTGGATTTCTCATACCAGTCCCATGACTGACTCGTAGTTTGTTTCACTTTCAAACTCGGGTGCCCCTTTTTCTACATGGGCAGCCTTGTATTCAGGTTTAGCTGGTTCTTTTCTGGATAGCTAGAGCTGAAGATGGATTCTATCATTTATTCTTTTTATGCTGTTCAGCTCCTATTGTACATATTTTGTTTATTTCCGCTGTAGACATTTATGTATAGCTGAACTGTATTTGTTCTAAGTAAGATCCTGTATACTGTGTAACTCTGATGATTACTTTTATCCAGTATATTTTATTGTTCATTTCTGGTGTATTTATTTAATTCTGTTCTGCTATTATCTGTTTCTGTGTTATATTCCAAAGATAACCCTTGTTTCCGTCTGAACGGGATTTTGGGTCGTCTCAAACTCTACCAGTTCATATTTTTATAACGTATTTTTAGAGCTGATAAATGATGATTGATTTCTGTGTGTTGATTGTTTGGTTGAACTGCTAATTGATTGGTTGAAAAATATCGATATAGTTATATATATATATCGTTAATCAAATATTGAATCTGTTTATCTGAATATTTCATATTGAAATGAAGTTGATGTTAATAATATTGTTTAACATCTGTGATGCATGGAAACAGGTTGGAGGGATCCAACTGGATTCCTCAATATTTATAATACTGTTTTTTCATATATTGTAATATATGATGTGATATATAATCTGTGTTGATTATGTGTGTTTGAATGATATCAATCATTGTTATTTGGTATTTTAAATACTGTAAGAAATACTGGGATGTAGAAAAGGGGATTTTCAAAGTGTATTTTGAAAATGAATTATTTATATTAAATCAATGGATTTTATATATAAAAAAGGAAAGGAATTTTATAAAAGAAAATTATAAAATCAAAGAAGAATATAAAAGGAAAATATTTGTAAAACAAATAGAAAAGGAAATATTTATGAAACAAATAGAAAAGGGATATATTTGTAAAACAAATAGAAAAGGAAATATTTATGAAACAAATATAAAAGGAAAATATTTGTAAAACAAATAGAAAGGGAAATATTTATGAAACAAATAGAAAAGGGATATATTTGTAAAACAAATAGAAAAGGAAATATTTATGAAACAAATAGAAAAAAGATATATTTGTAAAAGGATTTCAAATAGAATTGAAATGGAAATATTTGTAAAACATTTACAAATAGAATTAAAAAGGAAATATTTGTAAAACATTTACAAATAGAATTGAAAAGAAATATTTATTTGTTAAATAAATAGAATTGAAAAGAAATATTTATTTGTTAAATAAATAGAATAAGATAAAAGGAATATATATTGGGAAAATAAAAGAGTTATCGAATATTGGTTATTCGAAGAGAGTTATCGAATATTGGTTATTCGAAAGAGAGTTATCGAATATTGGTTATTCAAAAGAGAGTTATCGAATATTGGTTATTCGAAGAGAGTTATTGAATATTGGTTATTCGAAAGAGAGTTAATCGAATATTAGTTATTTGAAAGAGAGTTATCGAATATTGGTTGTTCGAAGAGAGTTATCGAATATTGGTTATTCGAAAGAGAGTTAATCGAATATTAGTTATTTGAAAGAGAGTTATCGAATATTGGTTATTCGAAAGAGAGTTAATCGAATATTAGTTATTCAAAGAAGAGTTAGTCGAATATTGGTTATTCAAAAGAGAGTTAATCGAATGTTAGTTATTCAAAGAAGAGTTAGTCTAATATTAGTTATTCGAATAAGAGTTAGTCGAATATTAGTTATTCAAAGAAGAGTTAGTCAAATATTAGTTATTCGAATAAGAATTAGTCGAATATTAGTTAATCAAATAAGATTTAATCGAATATAGTTTATTCGAATAGAGTTAAAAGAGTTATCGAATATAGTTTATTCGAAAGGAGTTAATCGAACATAGTTCATTCGAGTAGAGTTAAAGGAGTTAATCGAATATAGTTTATTCATATAGAGTTAAAAGAGTTATCGAATATAGGTTATTCGAAAGGAGTTAATCGAATATACTTTATTCAAAAGGAGTTAAGTGATAAGAGTTAATGAATTAAAGTTAATCGAGTTAAAGTTAATGGAGTTAGGGTTAATTGATTTGAGTTAATCGAGTTATATTTTGGAGTTAGATATTTCATAAGTAGGGATTATAACGCTATAGTTATAATCAATGTTTTTCAATAAAGAAGTGGATTCGTAAATAGAATCCGAGAGTTACGTAAGGAAGCTTATAACACCCAGAATTTTCTGTGTCTATTAAAAGAACGAATTAAAGAATACTTAATTTTTAAAGTGAGAATTAAGGGAAACGGGTTACGCCATTGCGTTCATCTCGAAATTCTGCTTGGAATAGAGTCCAAGTTTTCGTTAATCAGACTTCTTATGAGGGAGTTATGGCCCTCAGAAGTTTCAAAAATTTATTTAGACAAATTAATACAGTTCAAATTAAAATTCAGATTTCGAATTCAAACCACGAAGCAGGCAGGGCGGGAAATTTTCCGCCTAAAGACCAGGTCGACTAAGGGGTCGACCTGGCCACATAGGTTGACCAAGGGGTCGACCAAGGGATCTACCTGGGGGTCGAACTACCTCGCTCGCCAGATCCAAAATTGAGATGATTCTGACTAGTTGCTGAGTCCTTTCTGACCTGTTCCTGAGTCACTAGGGCTTAGGTGGCAATTCTGGATAACTCTATCTAATTTGGACGGTTGTAATTGCTCCTAGAATGATCTAACGGTTCACATAAGATTAAACTTCTATAAAAGCAACCCTAATCCTCAAACCCTAAATCACACAAATTCATTCCATGGAGCCACCATGTCGTCCATAATCGTTCTAGTCTATCAACCATTCCTTCTTCAACTTGAAAGCAAGATTAAAGCTACGAATCAAAACTTACTTAGAGAAATTGATACTCTTCTTCATGGGATTGCTTTTCAAATTCAGAAAACAGATCCCAGAAAACAAGACTTTCTTTTCTTTGTAAGCCCTATTATTATTTAGATGTGAACGATTAAAAAGTTATGATTTGTATTAAAGTGAAAAATAGCGTTATTCCTAGTTGTAAGATAATGATGATGTTGATTCATGCCTATTCTTGTAATGATTCTATCGTATATGCTTATGGGATTATTGTGGTTATTATGTTGGTGTTAAACCAATCATGTATTATATAAAGTTTGGTGACTTAATCATGTTATGTTACATGCAAGTTGCTAGGCTATGTGGTTATTATGTTGATGTAAACCAGTCATGTAAAATTGGTGACTTAATTATGTTACATGCAAGTTGTTAGGCTATGTGGTTATTATGTTGATGTAAACCAATCATGTAAAATTGGTGACTTATTCACGTTATGCTACATGCAAGTTGTTAGGCCAAGACATGTATTATGTTTAGATCTACATTTAGATCTTTGAAAATTGGATCCAAGATTAAAGTTCATATTTACATGCCTTGTTAAACTTGTCTAAAACCATATGCTTAGGATTCATGTTTGTTGGATCCAAAATAAAAGTTCTTATTTACATGCCTTGTTAAACTTGTGTAATTCCATATGTTTAAGATTCATGATTATTGGATCGAAATTAAAAGTTCACATTCACATGTCTAGTTGAACTTGTGTAATTCTATATGCTTATCGTTTATGTTTATTGGACCCAAAATAAAAGTTTTCATTTACATGCCTAGTTGGATTTGGGTAATTTCATATGCTTAAAGGCTCATGTTAGTTGGATCCAAAAATGCAAGTTCATTATATTATGCCATGTTTACATGACATATGTTTAGTTAGTTCCTTATTATTTTATATTATGCGAATGGCACATGCTCCCTTCTTTCCCCTTTTGTATATAAGTTAGGCTAAGTTACGATCCTAACATTCTATGTGAATTTTGCGAACGTATGACGGGGGTAACGTTGGGAAAACCTTAGAAATTATTATTATTGGCATAATTTGGCCCATAAATAAATGAATGGTTAGTGGCATAAAAATTGTATAAATTTATATACCAAAAATTGAAAATATGATTTAGAGGGTAAATGGGGCATGACTTGAATGGCAAATGATTTACATATAATTTTGAAAAGATAAATATGTAAATTTAGAAAAAGACGAATATGCCTAACTCGAGGTTAGATTGAGTTACGGTGTAAGACTGCCCAGAACCGCCCGGCACATCCAGCAACCGTAACAATATATATCTAATGTGAGAGGTTAGTGCATCAAGCCCAAAAGAACCCGAGGTTAGATTGAGTTGCGGTGTAAGAATGCCCGGAACCGACCGGCACATCCAGCAACCGCAACAATACATATCTAATGTGAGTGGTTGGTGCTTTAATGAATGAATTAAAGCTAAGACAGGAATGGCAGGGTTAAGTTAACCAAGGAAACACTTAACCAATACAACATGTTAACTAAACGGATGGGTGGGGTTAGGTTAATTTGAGAACACTTAACCATTTTAACATGTTGAGTAGGAAACCCTAGTAACAGTGACCCATTTCAGCAGTAAGCCACATAGATGTATCATGATACCCTGAACTAGTCAGGATGGGGCACGATTACTGGACTAATTATAAGCGGTCAAAAAAACGGCGGGTGGTGCGTCAGTGTAGGTTCCGACAGAGTGCGGTCGTGCACGTACCCCGGAGTGGAAAAAGAAGGCACGGGGCATCAGTAGTTATACTCTGTGCATCTTGAATTGTGTCGGGTTGCCACCATAGGATTTGATACACCCCATGGTGGGACCAGCACAGGTATCTACAATCATGCGGGGCCGAATGACACAAGTTGTAAACGTATGCGAGTAGGTGCCGATCGATAAAAAGGGGATCAACTATCTTGAACACATGATGCTAGTTGAAACACTTGTAAGGGGGTGCAGAGAAATAGAAATGAGTGCGATAGAATATTCAGTCTTATTATCTTATTCCTAGGATGTTGTCCTAGATTCAGTTTATTCAAGTCATAATCCTTTTTCTTGTTTACATGCTAAATAATCACTGGACTTACCAGACTCCACTACAACAAAATCACTTTTTTGCCATGCAAAATATTGCGACAAAAAATTATCTGTCGCAAAAAATGAATATTTGCAACGCTAATTTGTGTCGCAATTAATATATGTAGTGAATGCACATTCCATTTACCCTCTATTATATGCGACTATACCATACGTCGTAAATAGTGGCACTAATAAAAAAACATCACATTTATATGTTATTGCTACATAACATAAGTGTCGCAAATGGAAACAACTTTTGATGACGCTAATTTGCGTCTGCAATATTTCTTTGGCATTATTAACGTATCTTTATGTCACTAAAGGTCAGTGTCAACAATATTTTTTATGGTGCAAATATTTATACTTTTGCATCTATCATTCCGTTTATAAAATTGATACAACATACTTATGCCTTAAATATGATTATTTATTTAGAGAAACTCAATGCAAGCATTTTTCATATCGCACATGTACTTAATTAAATTTTATACAAATAGTTTATTCTATTGAACAATTAAAAATCATACTTAATGAAATACTAAATTAGTTTAATTTTTAACATCATCTTTCGAAGTTTAATTTAACTTTAATTAATATAATATCACGATTTGTTAATTATATAATTATGCTAAAATGTGTATCATGGGTCATTTGAATCAACAATAACAAGTTTATCAATGAGACATTTTAGAAGCAAATGAGATAAAAATTTGCTTCTTATTATGCGTTGATAAGAAAACATATGATATAAAATTTACAAGGTTGTTGTTACCATGTGCCCTTAGGGGCACATGTGAAGAATGTCATTTATGTGATAAATGACAAATTTGTGTATTCAAAATACTCATTTTATCTTTAAAACATAATAAATGAGAAGAATTCAATAGGTCGTTTAGGTTAATTTAACTACTTTGATATGGGTCTTTAAGTACATAGGATAATAATTTACATATTATAGTTAGTAATATAACAACTGTAATTTTTGAACATTGAAATTGATTTTTTTTAATTATAATATTAATCATAATAAAATTTACATCTGAAATGCAAAGTTTGAAACATTTGTTGCAAGGACTTTTGGACAAATTCTTTCACGATAATAAAATTGCATTTGGCCATCAAAATTTCTGTACGGAAATACAAAACGGTCAACCGAGTTTTTATTTCTTCCGCCTCTTTCACTCTGCATTACGTTCATTCGCACGATATTGAAATTAGGGTTTATCGTCTTCTTCCTCTAGTTCGGATTTCTTCCTCTTCTAGGGCATGTAAGGTTTCTTTAAATATTTTCTTCGATCGGGAACAACTGTTGGGTTCAACTATCTCAAACGATTGAGTTTCGCTGTCTCCTAGCAGTATTGGGTAAGAACGTTGCTTCTTCTTTTTCTGAGTTTAGATATTTTTGATTCCCCTCATCTTCTATTTCGTTTTAGTTAGATATGAAATCCGAATTTAGAAAACCTCACAAGAAATGTTTTGTTTAAAAGCTTTTCTATGAACTCTTTGTTGAGATTAAAATATCATTCTGAAACGTGGTTAACAATTGGAAAGTTCATCTTTATACTACTGTTCTTGGAGAGGGCTGACTTGTGATAATGTTACCTTCGTTGTAATTTCATTCCATATATCTGGGTTACATCTTGATGGTGAGATATCACCAGTGATTGGAGATTTAAATGGCTTTGTTACATTTGATCTGAGTGGAAATCATTTGAGATAATTTGGGAGCCCGTCAAACAAAACCGGTGCAATAGTTTTGTATCTTTCCAAATATAATTGGAAACCAGTGATGGGGGGAGTCATTAGGGGATATAACAGTAATGGCGAGTCAATTGAAAGGAGTAGATCCATCACCTCTAGTTAACTTGGGAATTAATATGTTGTCATTGTTAATTTGTATTTTTATTTTAACTGTCGAGTTGATATGTATTTTCCTTTAAGGATAAGCTACAAAGTTTGGCTATATATGCTTTAAACGCAACACAACTAGTTATAATTTTCTTGATAGTTATAAATTTTAAAACCTAAATTTGATGTTAATAACAACAAAATGGAAAGTTCAATTGGATTTGAATACCAAGGGTAAAGGAACAATGCAAGCAGTAAAGGGAAAAAACATAGATATGAATTTGAAGTTTTTACTGACCTTAATATAAAAAAGGTACAAAAGTAGGTTTGAAGGAAAATTTTGAGTTGCATGAAGTAGACACTGCCAATATAATTTAATTGACTGGATGTTGTAAATCTTCTCTTATCACGATGTAGGAAGAGAATAGTAGGGAGTATTAGTATAAATAGCGATAGAAGTTACATGTTGAACCATGATTGAAATATAACAATTTTGTAGTAGTGTGTTAATTCTACCCAACATTTCCGGTGTAAGATATAGTTGATCTTGAGGTCGAACACAAAAATTCATCTGAAATTGGATGGGTAATGCTCGTATATGTGCATGTTATCCATTATTTATGTTCATTTTTCAAATATAAGCATTGATAATGAGAAGAATATTTAGTCACAAACAGTTTGGAAGAAACTAAAAGACTAATTATATAGTACAACATCTAAATCAAACCAAACATAAAAAATTAAGGTCTAAGATGTTAGTTGCATTTTGTATGGACTAAGAACTATATGAAGTTAAAATTAAATATCTGACAATACATATAACATGACATTTAAGAGACATTGATGAGGTTTTTAACGGATTGCTAGGAGGTTGGAGGTGCAAGCTAATCATTGATGGTTTACCAATTTAACAATTTAAGCTCAGAAGCTTCGTATAGGTCCTGAATTCTTATGTAGAAAATACAGAATTAAGCTGATGTCGAAGCAGGATTATTTTGTACTGCCCGGGCAATGGAAGTATGCAAATTCAAATGCTACGATTTAAAATTCAATTTTTTTTAAAAAAAGTAAAAATATTTTGGCAACGAATTTTAATATGACTGTACTACACGGTAAAAAAAAGTTAGTTGACATAGAAGATTAAAAGAGAATAAGAATTATAACACAGGCTACACAGACTGATGTTTTCCATGACTTAAACAATGAGTATGTGACAAATATCAAGGAAGACAATTGATTTGGGATTTAAATGAACTAATAAGTTATATCTCCTTTCAACCACTTTATCTTCAATTATTGTTCATATTTTGTTCGGGTCTTATGTATTGAAATCCAAGAATAAATAAAATGATTGAAGCAATAAAAAAGAAAACTAACCTTTTGAGTTCACTTTTTTTTCCTTATATCATGTTGTTTTGCATACTATAACAGTAATTTAACACAATAAAAATGTGTTTGTTTAGTCTCATTTACATGGTAACATTGCATATCTTGAACTTGCAACGTATTCATTCCCAAGTAAACTATCTAATTTTTTGTCATGACTTGATCTCAATAATACTTCTCTTTTCGAATAGGAATTGAAATTTGTCTTCCTTATGCATAAAAATAAATAAGTAATATTATGAAATCAAATATATCTTGCAATTTCAAATTATGTTTCTATTTGTAATATTACTTGATAATCATTTTATGTGAATATCATTACTTCGTTGTATTGTGCAGAAATGGATAGAAATTGGGTCCGTTAGCATAATAGACATTGGCCTAATTACATAAATGGTATTAAAGCATTCTTAGAGATAGCGCACAATAATAAAGATAGCATGAATAGAGTGATGTGCCCATGTGGTAGATGCAAAAATAGAGCAGGTTATTTTCATATTGATGTAGTTGAAGAGCATTTATGGAACAATGGTATAGATAGAACTTATAATCGATGGGTGCATCATGGTGAAGATTATGAAACTCTATCCGAAGATGGTCACGATGATGATTCCGATGAAGAAAATTTTGGTGATGAACAAGAACAATCTCTTGGATTGCATAACATGCACGAAGAATTGCGTGCTGCAACTTTTACAAATGTTGAAAACGTAATGCAAAGGGAAGAATTTGACAATTGTTCTAATGCATGCAAAGTAAATAGAAATACTTTTGACAATCTTTTGAATGATGTCATTCAACCACTTTATCCAGGTTGTAGGAAATTTACAAAGTTGGACTTTATTGTAAAGTTGCTTCATCTAAAGATAATCAACAATTGGACCAATAAATCTTTCAATATGGCTCTTGATTTGTTTAAAGCAGCACTACCTACAGGTGAGACACTTCCAAAATCATATTATGAGGCGAAGACCTTAACGAGAAATTTGGGGCTTGGGTATGTGCCAATTCATGCATGTATTTATGACTGTGTCATATTTTGGAAGGAGTACGAGAATCTCGTCAATTGTCCTATATGTAGTGAGCCAAGGTATAGAGTTATCGAAGGAAAAGGTAGAAAAATACCCAGAAAGGTTCTTCGATACTTTCCGCTAAAGCCAAGGCTTCAACGATTATTTGCATCAAAAATGATTGCAGAAGATATGCGATGGCATAAGGATAAACATAATTCAAAGGAGAATATATTTACACACCCTGCAGACTCTAAAGCTTGGGAAGAGTTTGATAAAGAGCATGAGTGGTTCTCTAATGATCCACGTAATGTTCGCCTTGGTTTAGCAACTGATGGATTTAACCCTTTCCGTGACATGGGCAGCTCATATAGCATGTGCCCTGTAATGGTCGTACCATATAATTTGCCTCCTTGGAAGTGCATGAAAGAGCCATTTATTTTCATGTCTCTACTCATACCTGGACCTAAAGAGCCCGGAAATGATATTCACGTATACTTACGACCATTAATAGACGAGCTGAAAGAACTGTGGGAATATGGTGTGGATACTTACGATTCAATAACAAAAGAAAATTTTAAGTTGCATGCAGCTTTATTATAGACTATAAATGACTTTCCTGCATATGGAAACCTGTCTAGATGGAGTACGAAAGGCTTCATGGCTTGTCCTATTTGCAACAAGGATACGTGTTCTATGTACTTGAGAAATGGCAGAAAGATATGTTATATGGGTCATCGTTGTTTTTTACCACAAAAACATGCTTGGCGAACCCATGGAAGGAGATTATTTGATGGAAAGAACGAAAATAGAATACATCCAAGAAGATTATCTGGGGCTCAAGTGTTGTTTCAGTTAGAGAACATCGAACCAAAAAAATTTGGGAATGCTCCAAGCAACAAAAAAAGAAAGCGTACCGAGGATGAGCTAAATTGGACAAAAGTAAGCATATTATTTGAATTACCTTATTGGAAAACAAACAAACTAACACACAATCTTGATGTTATGCATATTAAGAAGAACATTTGTGAAAATGTTGTTGGAACATTATGGAACATAGATGGTAAAACAAAAGACACAGTGAAAGCTCAACTTGATCTGGAAGCAATGAACTTGAGACATGAGTTACATACAACTACAAAAGGTGACAAACTTTACATACCACCTGCATCATACACGTTGTCATCTAAAGAGAGACAATCATTGGGTGAATGGTTGAAATCGGTGAAGTTTCCCAATGGTTATGCATCAAATATTGCTCGGTGTGTGAACTCAAAAGATTATAAGATATCAGGAATGAAAAGCCACGATTGTCATGTATTCTTACAATGTCTTCTCCCAATTATAATGCGTGGTTTCTTGCCTGATCATGTGTCAAAAACATTGATGGAGTTGGGTAGTTTCTTTAAGGAGCTGTGTTCGAAGACATTGAAACTAGAAGTATTGGAAAGAATGGAGAGTGAGATTGTTATATTACTTTGTAAGCTTGAGCAGATATTTCCACCCTCATTCTTTGATGTAATGGTCCACCTAGCAGTTCATTTACCTAATGAGGCTATACTTGGTGGACCCGTGCATTATCGATGGATGTATCCAATTGAAAGGTAATTCATTTTGCTATTATACCTAATAATTTCAATAATATTTTACTTTTATTTATAAAATCTGAAAATATGAGCAGATTTTTTGCACAGTTTAAAAGGATATGTTCGTAACATGGCACGACCAGAGGGATCAATAGCAGAAGTGTATATAGACACAGAATATCTAACATTTTGCTCTATGTATCTTCAAGATATCGAAACACGATTTAATCGTGAAGAACGAAATTATGACGGTAGTACTACAACACAATTCACTGGGTTGAAGGTATTCACACAAAGTGTTCGACCATTTGGAGCATACAAAATCATCAAGCTTCAAAGCAAGGATTTTGATAAAGCTCGATACTACGTGTTGAACAATTCAGAAGAAACATCAGCGTACTTTGAGTAAGATTTGTATTTTCCTACTGTTTCACTTAAAGCGATCTAATGTTCTTAGTTTTTACTTTTGTACAGACAATACAATCTAGAGCATGACAATCGAAATTCAGATAGTTTACACAATGAAAAGGAAAAAGATTTTATTGTATGGTTTGAACTACTTGTAAGTGCTTGTATAATGTTTAATAATGATATATCTTAAAAGAAATTTTGTTTAATCTTTATTTTATATAACTGGTTGGCAGATGGAAAAGTTACGAGATGAAAGATCCTCGAAAGCTAACGATGAATTATATTCATTAGCATGTGGACCTGATATACGTGTGAAACGATATAGTGGTTGCACCGTGAATGGCATTCGGTTTCACACAAAGGATCATGAGGCACATTTGCGGACCCAGAATAGCGGTGTGGTAGTAAAAGGAGAGCATAAGTCAAAAGAAATTGATTTTTATGGTGTCTTGACTAATATTTTAGAATTTGATTATCTATTTGGAAAACATGTTTATCTTTTTAAATGTGACTGGTGGGATCAAGGAACAAAAAATTTAGGCATCCAAATAGAAAAACATTTCACGGTTGTTAATACTTCTCGAACATGGTATAATGATGATCCATTTGTGCTTGCTGTCCAAGCGGAGCAAGTCTTTTATGTGAAAGACACTAAATTGCATGGTGACTGGCATGTCGTGTTGAAGGCAAGACCGCGAAGTACATATGATGTATCTGAAATAGAAAATGATCCTAAAGATTGTGGTGAGGCATATCAACAAGAAGAGCAGCTTGCATTTATTGATATTATTGAAAATGAGCAAGTAGTTACTTCATGTGGAAATGATGAAGCACTTGACATTCGATTGAATCGGGACGATGTAGATCCAGAGGTAGTTGATGCTAATGTAATCAAAGCTAATGTGGGAATGAGTCAAATGGATGATATTCACGTTAACGAAAACGAATCTAGTGAAGAAGATGATACATTAATGGACTACTTTAGTGAAGAGGAGGAAATGTTATCAAGTGATGATAGTGATGGCGAATGATTGTATACCAAGTAACTTTTAACTAATATGAATGAGAATGTAGTACAATCTGTTAACAAAAATTAGTTTTACTTGTTCATGTCTTTTCCTAGTATTTTTCATGCATTGTTGGAGTTTTGATTGATTTTATTATAACTAGTGAAAGAATATTAGCAGCTATGTATGGTATATTATATTGCTTAGCTTGCAATAATGCATTTTCACTAATATTACATGTTCTTTTTGCATCTAGTTTGATACAGTAATATTTATTTATTTAGGTTATTGAGATTCGAATAAAACTAAAGTTGATGTTGGTAAGTATATAATTAACTCAGTTTTGCATCTAGTCACTATACACCTCATGATGGCTTGTATTATTGATTACTCAGCCAAAAGCATTCACAGAAATTGTTGATAGCGATAATGATAATGGTTCCTGATTAATAAATCAAATAATTACAGAATTCACACATGTAATGTGTCATTAGTTCCTATTATAGAAAAAATACATGTTAGGAATTATGGTATTGCCAAAATTATGATATTCTTTCTATGTTTAATGATTTTATATCAGCAAACTTTTTTTTTAATTACTTCTTGTTTTTTAATACATCAATTTTTGCTCATGCACATTACTAATACGAGGAGATTTAGTTAGTAAGTTGAGCGATACCGAGTTTGTTGGAGTTTTTGCCATTGATTGCTTATGCTTTAACTGATCAATAGTATGAACTAACTACTATGCATACGAGTTTGCAGTTAGTTTTATCCATTCATTGCTTATTTGAACGTGTATGACATTGATTGCATAGTCAGTTCATACTCTGCATATTTCTTTGTTTAACATGTTACTTTTTAACATTATGTGTGCTTGGTAGTCTGTTGTGCTCGGTGATTTTGCAAATCACATGTTTAAAGAAATTCTGCCTTTGATCAGATTTGTCTGAGCAAGAAAAATGAAATCTCATTTTAATTAAAGATCCGACTACAAATAATTAACCAAAGAAATTTATATGTTATAATTAGATATATTAAATTTCTTATGTTTTAAATTAGATGATGATAAATATTGCTACTTGTTGGATGAGATTGTAACCACTCAAGATACGAGCATGTTTAACATATTTGCATATTTGTTTATGTTTTTGTTGATTTTCATTTTATAGTCTGAATCGTAAAAGAGAATTCGTTAAGCAGTAACCTTTTAGTACTTCATTTTATGTGGTTTAGCTTAGTTTCAATTGCTTTCAATTGAAAATTACTAATGAATTTATTATAGATTATATTCAAAATTTGGATGTGTGTGCTGTTTGACAGTTATGGCACCAGGCACTCGTTCACAATCTTATCCACGGTCTATTGCTAATAAATAAAAGGTAATATCAACGACTATTCCCAACCCATTGTCAAAGACACAGTCTTTTGCTGCCCCTAACTTACCGTCATCAAGGGCAACAGCAGCCACATCAGGAACAGAACCTTGCGAAGGTATTTTTTTAGTTTCTATACATTTTTTTATATGTTACTTAACACCAATTCAATTTTCTCATTGAGCTTTAAACAACCATGTGTATTTGATTTCCAATGGTTGTTCATAGTAGAACAGTGATAAACAATCATGTGTCTTATTTTTGATGGTTGTTCAATGTCGTACAATGATAAACAACTGAACTATTTGGCTGTCTGTTTGACAAAATAAAATAATATATGGTATTAGTAAGCATGTAAGTAGAGCTTGTATGGTGGAGTTATGATTATTGGAAATAATTTTCTTGGTAATACACTTGAAATATGGCAGACCGTAGAATAGCATCTCAGAAATGTCATGCTCATATATCATGTTTTTCCATGTTTAGTTTATTGAATAACTTTGACGACTTAAGTAACTTGTCAATGTAGCAATTTTAGCATATAATTACTTCAACGTATGATGCATGGTAAGTGCTAGTGGCCTGCAGAACTATAAACAGTAAGAGTTGCGAAACCCGTCACATAATTCTTGAGACCATGAAGCTTCCCAAGCAATCTGCTGCATTGGTTTGCCGATGACATCTTCCAATGGTGTAAATTTACTTGCATAGATTGATAGCTTCTCAATTCCAGTGAAGGACAGACCCTTCAATATTTCCATAATATCAGAACCCATTTGTGCAGCCAATACAATAGGACTTAAAGCTTGCATAACTAAACCACCACTGTTCTTTAAGGCTTTGAAAAGCGAAGGACTTATAGAGCGCAAGAACCCACCATCCTTAGTTTGAATGAAAAAAATCCAAATTTCATCAAATTACGGCAACTCTTTCGGTTCCTCTATAGGACATAGGACTGCCAAACCCATCACTACTTTTCGCCATGGAGCTCTCAAAAACTTTCTCATTCAAGCCGCATTCACGTATCAAAGCTTCTGATTCTTCGCTTTCAACCTTTTTCGCTTTTGACTTATGATGCTCTATCTCTGCCTCATTCACCATTGAAGGAAAATCGAAAGATGTAGGAAAAAAAATTCTGTTTCAATTTGTTTTAGTAGTTGTTCCCTTGGTGATTCTACATAATCATCTTGACAACTTTACAAATCAAGATCAGATTCGACTCGATATCCCCAAGATCAGATTCTAAAGATTCTAATTCATTAATTTCAGTTATGAGAATAAGATTGGTTGCAAAATTTACATCATCTTTCAAGTTAGAAACTTTGATCTCCTCACATTCATTGTTTCCAGCTTTCTCTGTTGTAGTACAACGTTTCAGCTCTAGCGGACTATTAGATTCCTCTTTCAGATCAACATTATCATTTCCTACATGAAAATTAACTCCACTTATGCTCTCGTTTCTTCTAACGCCATTGTTCTTCTAGTTTTTTGAACAAACAGAATATCCAAAGCTCATATTTCAAAATCGCGCCTCTTGCTCTTCTAAGTCTATTTTGTCTTAAGTCATTTCCTCATGCATTAGTGCATGCAACAAAGTAATATCCAGTGTGCTCAAAAGTTTACCCAAGCACCATAAATAATAATAATTATACTTGGAGTTTTTATTCAGAATTTGTTCTAATAGTTTAAAATAATACACTATGCAGAATCATATTTCTCTGAAGGAGAAGACTCACCTTTATGCTACATTTCCTGAACCATGTACCGATAAGAAACTCTTATCCATCATCTGCAGCATTTGCATATTGAAATGTTTAACACTCTTCTCCATAACCGTACTAAAAATGTATAGCAACTAAAAATTTCATGGTAAGGAGTCTCAGCGGTTTAACTTAGTTTTAGTTGCCATCAATTGGAAATTACTATTGAATTTATTACACATTATATTCAAAATTTGGATGCGTGTTACCTATATGCTTTTCGACAGTTATGGCACCGGGACCTCGTTCAGCGTCTCATTCACAGTCTGCTGCTATTTGTAATACATTAGAGGCAATGTCAACAACTATTCCCAACCCATTGTTAGGGACACAATCTATTGCTACTCCTGACTTACCGTCATCAAGGGAAACCGGGGCCACAGCAGGAACACAATGTTGCGAAGGTAATATTATTAATTTTTTGTTAAGGCAGCCTTTTAAAAATAATCACAATGTTGTGAAGGTAATATTATTAATTTTTTGTTAAGGCATCCTTTTAAAAATAATATATGAACAAAATGTTGCGAAGGTAATATAATGCATTTTTTGTTAAATAGCTCCTACACCATTGAAGAGAAAACCAAGAGGTTTAGCACAAAACAACTCCCTTACCAAGTATATAAAAGCAACCGGACAAAATCCTAGAATTGAGATCAAGAAAGGGATGGCAAGACCATTAGGGCCATGGGCCAAGGAGTTTGCGACCGAAGTTGGAATAATTTGTCGGACATATGCGCCTTTGACTTGTCGTGATTGGAGGCTTGCCAAAGAACCTTCTAGGCATAGAATGCATTGTCATATTTCAGTAAGTGGTCTTCTTTTTGGTTTCAAATGTAGACCCATTGTAAGTTCAATATATTTCATTTTGAAGATTAATTGTTATCACATGTAGGAGAAGTTTGACATAGATCTTCACATTCCTCATGTGGTGCGAGCTGTGAATTTTTATTTGGGGCAACGATTTAAAGATTTTAGGTGCAAACTTCACAAACACTATTTGTTATTTGAAAATGAAGATCAAAGCCGTCAAAACCCATATAAAGGTGTAGCGCGCGACAAGTGGGAAATTGTATGTGGAATGTTTGAAACAAAAGAATATAAGGTGAAAGTTGTGCTTAAATGATTATGTTATCTGTATGAATATAATTTATGTTGTTATTCAAATTTAATTCTCTTGTATGTAGGAACTTAGCATAAAGAACAAAGTTAGTAGGCAAAAGCTCAAAGTGAACCACTGCGCAGGATCTAAACCATTTGCATGTTATAGAGAAGAAATGGTAACAAAAAAAATTTGTATTCATATATGCTTACATGCTTTATCATATTGAGACAGTTTCATTTTATTTTCATAACAGCGTAACAAAGAGACATTGCAAGAACTGGGCAGAATTGAGCTATATCGCTTAACTCACTCCAAAGAAAATAAGTGGACTTGCCCGGAAGCTGAAACAAATTATGTAACAAAAGTGTTTTATACTCATATGTTACACTTTTCTGACTGTTTATTGATAACATATCAAATTTATACTTGTAGAGCCGTATGGTGGATCTCCAAAAATAATCCGCTTCAATGACCGAAGACGATATTTGTGATCAAGTATTGGGTACCAGACCCGGATACATAAAAGGCCTTGGGCATGGCGTGCTACCATCTCCGGCTTTAAGTTGCTGCCAAATTGATTTGGGTGATGTATTTTTAAGGGCACAGACTGCAGAAAGGCGCAACGAAGAGCTCACCACAGAGCTACAAGAACAAAAACTACAAATGCAAGAACAAAATCATAAAATTGAAGAGTTAGAAAGGTGGCGTAACACCATGGCAGCTCGATGGGACGATTTTATGAGAAATTTCAATGGAGGAGGACCTTCTACATGGTAATGGTACTAACGACATTCAGTTTATTATTACCTAGCCAATTTAAATCCAGTTTTAGCTTGCATGGAAATTTAACATACTTTTATATTCTAGATTATGGCTATTTTGTTTTTCAACAAAGGTTTACAAGGTATTATTTACATATATCACTATAGTTCAACTTCCCTATAACCTCAGAAAACTTGCATTCCTCCTCTGATATCTTCTTCCTTTCACTCTCAGACAAAAAGCTACCCTCGACCTTGTTCTTCAAACCCAAAGTGATCTCTGTCTGATCATATATATATATATATATAATTATATATATATATATATATCGTACTCTACTTCCCTCAGCTGCACCTAAAAAGTCCCATACTCTTATCATTTCCTTGAGATCGTGTACGTTTTTCTGCATAGCTGAAAGCCTTAAACCGTTTGCATTGAGCTTCTCGATTATGCTTATGTACCACTTTCTTGGTGTCTATCTGTTGGTAATGCTAGGTGATATTTCAAGCTTGTCTACACTTAATAATTGAATGTCATCTCTGTCAGAAATTTCCCATAGTTCAAGCATTTGATCTTCGGGCTCGATGTAGTAGTTTGGGTGGGAGATTGGTGTTGGGTCGAGTTGAACGTCTTTCGCAATTTCTTTGAGCTTCTCCTTTGTTATTCCTTTTAAGAGTATTTTGTCGAGTTTCTTTTGTCCAGTTTTCTTCCTAGCAGATTTTGTATTAGCATCATTAGATGCTCGTCTCTCCTGCTCTAAGCCTCTTTTGTGTCTATGATCGTGGTTTGAAGATCTTATTTTTTTGCTATTAGTTTTCGAAGGTTTGAAAACCCGTCTTTTATTACTATGGTTGTACTTTCTACTAATTGGTTATCAACTTTTTTGTTGTCAAGTACATCCAAATTATCACCATTCTTTCCTTCATTCATCCTTGCTAGTGAAAGTATTTGCTGACCAAACACCATCCGATATTGACATCAAAAGGGACGAATAAAGCATTCAAGTCAGATTTCAATGTACCGTTCTCCGCTTTGAGATCATCTAGGTTCTTCTTCAGATCTTCAATATAAGCATTTTTCAATGCAGTGTCCTTGTTCAATATCTCCCTTCTTGACATAGAAAAGTTCACAAGGCTCTCGCATACTGATATCAACTCGACTACCTTCTCTTCATAAACATGGCAGCACTAAACGTTGAGACCTGGATTTTATTTACAGTGCGAGTTTCAGCTACACATTTGTGAACATCGTGATTTTTTTTCTGTAGTTCATCATGAAGGAAGTCGAAGCAAGAACTACAAAGGTCAAAAGGCTCCATCATTTCATTTTCAACCTCATGTTATATTTTAATGGCTAATGATAAAATAAAAACAAACTAAAAAAAGAATCTGACGAGTTAGGAAAGAAAAGGTAAGGATAAAGAATAGGATACGGGATATTCATGGTAGCCAATCCAAGGCATGCGACGTCTAGCCATCGACAACTAAGACGAGACAAGTGTCGTTTTCGGGGCAGCCAACAAGATTTATCCGAATCTACTAAGATTTACCCAAGTCTCCGCATGAGTTTATGTAGGGTCAGCTATATGTGAAGTAAAACAGAAAAGTAGAATAATCAAATTTAATTCATCAATCCACATTCAACATAGACAAAGTTGAAATAAGAGAAAGTAAACATGACCCTGATTTTCATTAGTTTCATTAGTGACTTGATAGTGTATAGCAACTTAAGAAAATTTTATTAACTATTTCGGAGAAAATATAAGAGATTGATGTTTGAATTTCAATAAAGGTCGAATAAAAGAGTAGAGAAGAACTAAAACTTGAGAAGTTGAAGGCTATACAATGAATGGCTCCCTTTATCCAAAGAATGATAATTGGGTTGAAGAAATTGATTTATGTCAATAAATTGATGACACACTGATTCGTTAAGTAATGGAAACATTTTTCTATTAGTCTTCAGTTTCCTTCAATATGTATGTAACACCCCACCTCCGCTAGGGTCACTCACAAAGGGAATGCACTAGTTTTGGAGAGGTATTATCGAGATAACATCACAGAATTATCACAAGACAGAACATAAATAAATAATTAAGTAAACAGCGGAAGAATTTATGAGTAAAACAGAACTTCATTTTATTCCAAAATAAAACATGTCTCTTACAAACATTTCAGATAACAACTTCCTTACAACTGTCTTGTAATAATAGCCAAAGAAGCAATGACTTAAAAACAGAAAAACAGCTTATTCCCCAAGTGCAGTAAAAGAAGCAGCCATAGCAAACCGTACATGCTGAGCCAAAGCAAGTGATATCCAGGCTAAGAGCTAGTGTTTCCTCCCTGAGAACCTGGGGGGGGGGGGGGGACGAAAGAAAAGGAGGCGAAAGGAAAAGGGTCAGTCATAAAGACTGAGTAAGTTCTAGTGACTTTCAGTGTAGAAACGGTTAAAACAACATGTCATGTATGAACTGGAACTAAACTTAAGGATGGTGTCAAGGTGAACAAGATAGACTAAGGTGATCAAGATAAGTCAAGACAAGTCAAGTAAAGCATCACATGTTCGAGATTCGTTGCATCGACTGTACTAGTATACTAAGCCCATATCACAAGTTAATCACGAAATAAATCCCGCGGCCCAATATCATGAAATGACCCTGAAATGGGGTCTGACCCAAGTACGGGGTCCTACGGAGCGATTATCTAGTCGATCGGCTCCCTATAAGTTCTAGCTCGTCAAGTGTCCATGTCATACAGCTAATCACGAATGTAGTCACCTGTGCTGGGTCCACCTTCGGGTGTATCAGCCCTAGGGTGTCAACCCCTGACACGATTCAAGATGCACAGATAAATCTACGGATAACCAGTGCCTGCCCCGTAATACGTGCACGACCGTAGCCCACCAAACCTACACTGGCATACCCCACTGCCGTCGTTCACCTCTTACAATCAGCCCAGTAATCGTGCCCCACCCGGCCTAGCCCCAGGGTACCTTGATACATCTAGAGGGTTACTGCTGAAAAGGGTCGGGTCTAGGGTTTCGCCTACAGATTAGGTCATGTAATTCGTGACCTAACCCGCCTAACCGATTAAGTCATGTAATTCATGACTTAATCCTTTTCCAGTCTAGTCATGTCAAGATGGTTAAGTATGTCATTTAAATTCGTGACTTAACCCGCTTACGTGTCATGTCAAGTTGGCTAAGTGTTGTCATTTCAAGTTCATGACTTAGCCCTACAAATCGTGTTCAAGTTGGTTAAGTTGTCTTTTCATGTTCATGACTTAACCCTAATTGGCATTAATTGATTCGTTAATGCACTGAACCACTCACATTGGATCCTATTGTTCGTAGCCACTGGATTTGCCGGGCGGTTCCGGGCAGGTTTACGCTACGAACTCAACCCAACCTCGGGTTTCAAGCGCGATGTGACTAACTACCCACATTGGATCTATTGTTTGTAGCAACTGGATTAGCCGGGCGGTTCCGGGCAGATTTACACTACAAACTCAGTCCAACCTCGAGTTGGCCACTTTCTTGTTTTCTAAAGTCATGCCCATGTTCTTATCAAATTCATGCTATTTTCGTAGCATGTTCATATGTCAACTTCGTGCCCAACTAAGGCCTGTTTCAGGTCAAGTTATGGAATGTTCAAGTCAAGTTTTTCGTGCCATATTTCATGTTCTACTTATGCCAAATTTCACGATTTATAATCAATTCAAGTTTTGCCTATTCTACCCAATCATATCCCCAACGCATATAATCGTACTTCGTTCACAAGCATAAACAATTCAAGAGATAAAGGGGAATAACACCAAACATGTGATAGGCATATGTGACAATTCATTTGCATAATAAACAGGCTATAACATATCTCATGGTTTCAATACTAGCATGATGATAACTTGGCATAGTAATGGTTCTAACTTAGTTTAACATGATGAATTCAACTTTACATCATAGGCATAATAATCATTGCGGGCATAATAATAATTTTATTATAAACATGAAACATTAAAGGCATGGTAATTCTAATAGGCATAGTGGACTCCAATTTAGCATTTTTAACATAATGATTCTCACCTAGCATTATAAACATAACGACTCCAACTTTTCATCATAACCTAGCAATTCCCAATTTGTCATTAACATGATAGGTATATTAACATCACATGCATAGTTTCATTAACATCATAGACATGGTTTAATTAGCATCATAGGCATGGCTTAAACAACATAAAGATTTCAATAAACATAATGATTCCATGGACATGTATTAGTCCAACTTGCCATACAATTAAGCCCAAGTGATTCATAACCACATCAAAATCATGATAAGTTTAACTTGCAACATTGACATAGCGAAATTCCCAAATTATGATTCAAAAGTTAAACAATATAAACATGGATTAATAATAGTTCCTAAATCCGGTTTCAATTCATAGCATGTCCATGTTATTTTAGCGTTTTTTCCTAAAAAGTAACATAGAACTTACAATATGAAGCAAGCAATCCAAATCAAAACTTTAAATCAAATAACCCCAAATTCGTTGTCTAAAGCGTCGTAGTTGTTGTAGCTTCTAGTTGTAGCCTTCAAGAATCATCCTTCGTCTTCTTTAATTTTGTTCTTTGTATTTTTTTATTTAGAGTTCTAGGTTTAATGGCGGCTGCATAAGTGCTAAAATGAAATAGTATGATTTAGGCTAGGTCTTAGGGTCTTTTTATAGTTGTAGGAAATTGATTTCAACCTTTAGATTAACCCTAGAATGGGTCTGAGCCATCCAAAATCGTCACAAGCCTCTAAAACAAGACCCAGGAGCCAAAACAGGTGCACCAGAAAAACTGGTCCGACAGGGGGGGTCGACCCAGGGGTCGACACCCATGTCGACCCCCTGGGGAGGGGTCGACCCAGGGGTCGACACCCATGTCGACCCCCTGGAGGGGGGGTCGACACCCTGTGTGTCTAGCGGGAATTTTCCCGCCTTCTCTTTCTGGGTTGAATTTCAAATCTGTTTTCGGTTTTGAATTTTCGTGAAACTTTGCGAGGCCATATCTCGATCATACGAACTCCGATTTACGAAATTTCGGACTCTATTTCGCGTATTTTTCCGAGACGAACACAATGGTACAACCCGTTTTCCCTGATTCAGATTTTATCATTTAATTCTACCATGTTTTAAGTTATAACGTGTTGTTTAAAATACGGGTTGTTACCTTTTCCCCTCCTTAAAGGATTTTGTCCCCGAAATCTTCAAGTTAGGAAGAACGTATCCTACCATCCATCATCCATCTACTCAAAGCATCATCCACAGGCAGCCATTATCCTTAAAAGATTTCTAATGCTGTATGAACATATGCAGAAAGTGTGTGTATATGTTCCTTATCTAATGCAAATGATCAGGCCTGATTGATCTTCTCAAATGCAAAATATGTTTTGTGAAATGAATCCAATATGTATGCATTTTTTTTCTATTATAATTCATAATTTCTACATGAGTGCTCAAACATTCAATCATATGCAACAACCAAATGATAGCACAACCAAGTTTCCAAAATAAACACTCATGCATATGCAACATGAAAATGTGTCTGAGCCGATCTAGTGCCTAATGTGTATTCATGCATCCACGAGCAACCACTTGCGACCACTTGCAACCATTTCGCAATCATAACATGTTTCAATTACATGTTTACATTCAAAAAGATTCTACCTATGGTTCCTAAGATAGGATCGAGGGGAGAAACAAGATAAAACAAAGCATCTAGAAAAAGAAGTTAACGATGTACCCCCAGAAGGTCCGGTCAGCTTTTTAGGGCAGTCCTTGCTGATGTGTCCAGTCTCCCCACAATGAAAACATTCACCTTGCTTTCTCTTTCTCTTTCTACAATCCTTGGCTATGTGCCCTTCCGTACCACAGAAATTGCATTTCCTTTTATCACGTGAGTTGTCGTTCTTGCCTCCTTTCTCGGGGTCTACCTTCTTATTCTGAGAATCGTTGGGCTTGACCTCTTTCTTGCCCTTTTTATCTTCCTCATACAGTAGGGCCATATCCACCAAGCTTTCAAAGGTCGCTCCCATGGGCACATGAGTCATGGCCAAACCATGTAGTGGCTCGTTCAAGCCTCGTGCAAAGCGTAGCGCCTTTTTCTGAGGAGTGTTGACTAACTCCAATCCAAAGCGAGCAAGCTGATTGAAATGGTTCACGTATTCTTTAACTGTAATATTTCCTTGTTTAAAGGCCAGAAACCGTTCCATTTGGAGACTCTCCTCTGCTGATGACAAGAACTTAAGCCCAAATCTCCCTCTAAAGTCCGCCCAAGTCTCAATGGGCCTAGTAGCGTTGGTGACTTCCCACCAATAAGAAGCTTCCTCTTTCATGAGCCACGCCGCCAACTGTACTTTCCTATTGTCCTCTACCTCAAAGATAACAAACAAGTCTTCGGTTTCCTTCAACCAATTCCGTGCCTCAACAAAAGTCTCAGTTCCTAGGAAATCCTTTCCGCCCATGGCCTTAAAGTCCTTGCATATCTTTGAAAAAACGGTTTCTCGCGGAGGTTGAGGAGGATGAGGAGGAGGATTGGCTGGGCCTGCCACATTAGCCCGAGCCTCGAGGAAACGACGGAACCAAGTGGGTATATTGACACCCTCGGGAAGATTAAGATCGTCGGCCATGATAAGCTGAAAACGAAAAAGGAAACGATTCAAACGAGGAAACAAAGATTGTGCTAATGGCTTTTTGGGGAATAGCCTTTTTAAAATAAACCAAATTTTCTTGAAAAGTGCTTCTTTGTAAATGATTTTGAAAAAAAAAATCAAAAGGTTTTCAAAACTTTTGCCCAGTCTTGGTAACCTTCTGCTCTGATACCACGTGTAACACCCCACCTCCGCTAGGGTCACTTACAAAGGGAATGCACTAGTTTTGGAGAGGTATTATCGAGATAACATCACAGAATTATCACAAGACAGAACATAAATAAATAATTAAGTAAACAACGGAAGAATTTATGAGTAAAACAGAACTTCATTTTATTCCAAAATAAAACATGTCTCTTACAAACATTTCAGATAACAACTTCC
Organism: Allium sativum; assembly: GCA_030737875.1. Classification (NCBI taxonomy): domain Eukaryota; kingdom Viridiplantae; phylum Streptophyta; class Magnoliopsida; order Asparagales; family Amaryllidaceae; genus Allium; species Allium sativum. The sequence goes on along the minus strand of JASFAX010000358.1, from coordinate 29,678 downwards.
TTACAACTGTCTTGTAATAATAGCCAAAGAAGCAATGACTTAAAAACAGAAAAATAGCTTATTCCCCAAGTGCAGTAAAAGAAGCAGCCATAGCAAACCTTACATGCTGAGCCAAAGCAAGTGATATCCAGGCTAAGAGCTAGTGTTTCCTCCCTGAGAACCGGGGGGGGGGGGGGGGAATGAAAGAAAAAGAGGCGAAAGGAAAAGGGTCAGTCATAAAGACTGAGTAAGTTCTAGTGACTTTCAGTGTAGAAACGGTTAAAACAACATGTCATGTATGAACTGGAACTAAACTTAAGGATGGTGTCAAGGTGAACAAGATAGACTAAGGTGATCAGGATAAGTCAAGACAAGTCAAGTAAAGCATCACATGTTCGAGATTCGTTGCATCGACTATACTAGTATACTAAGCCCATATCACAAGTTAATCACGAAATAAATCCCGCGGCCCAATATCATGAAATGACCCTGAAACGGGGTCTGACCTAAGTACGGGGTCCTACGGAGCGATTATCTAGTCGATCGGCTCCCTACAAGTTCTAGCTCGTCAAGTGTCCGTGTCATACGGCTAATCACGAATGTAGTCACCTGTGCTGGGTCCACCTTCGGGTGTATCAGCCCTAGGGTGTCAACCCCTGACACGATTCAAGATGCACAGATAAATCTATGGATACCCAGTGCCTGCCCCTGAATACATGCACGACCGTAGCCCACCGAACCTACACTGGCATACCCCACTGCCATCGTTCACCTCTTACAATCAGCCCAGTAATCGTGCCCCACCCGGCCTAGCCCCAGGGTACCTTGATACATCTAGAGGGTTACTGCTGAAAAGGGTCGTGTCTAGGGTTTCGCCTACAGATTAGGTCATGTAATTCGTGACCTAACCCGCCTAACCGATTAAGTCATGTAATTCGTGACTTAATCCTTTTCCAGTCTAGTCATGTCAAGATGGTTAAGTATGTCATTTAAATTCGTGACTTAACCCGCTTACGTGTCATGTCAAGTTGGCTAAGTGTTGTCGTTTCAAGTTCATGACTTAGCCCTACAAATCGTGTTCAAGTTGGTTAAGTTGTTTTTCATGTTCATGACTTTACCCTAATTGGCATCAACTGATTCGTTAATGCACTAAACCACTCACATTGGATCCTATTGTTCGTAGCCACTGGATTTGCCGGGCGGTTCCGGGCAGGTTTACGCTACGAACTCAACCCAACCTCGGGTTTCAAGCGCGATGTGACTAACTACCCACATTAGATCTATTGTTTGTAGCAACTGGATTAGCCGGACGGTTCCGGGAAGATTTACACTACAAACTCAACCCAACCTCGAGTTGGCAACTTTCTTGTTTTCTAAAGTCATGCCCATGTTCTTATCAAATTCGTGCTATTTTCATAGCATGTTCATATGTCAACATCGTGCCCAACTAAGGCCTGTTTCAGGTCAAGTTTTGGAATGTTCAAGTCAAGTTTTACGTGCCATATTTCATGTTCTACTTATGCCAAATTTCACGATTTATAATCAATTCAAGTTTTGCCTATTCTACCCAATCGTATCCCCAACGCATATAATCGTACTTCGTTCACAAGCATAAACAATTCAAGAGATAAAGGGGAATAACACCAAACATGTGATAGGCATATGTGACAATTCATTTGAATAATAAACAGGCTATAACATATCTCATGGTTTCAATACTAGCATGATGATAACTTGGCATAGTAATGGTTCTAACTTAGTTTAACATGATGAATTCAACTTTACATCATAGGCATAATAATCATTGCGGGCATAATAATAATTTTATTATAAACATGAAACATTAAAGGCATGGTAATTCTAATAGGCATAGTGGACTCCAATTTAGAATTTTTAACATAATGATTCTCACCTAGCATTATAAACATAATGACTCCAACTTTTCATCATAACCTAGCAATTCCCAATTTGTCATTAACATGATAGGTATATTAACATCACATGCATAGTTTCATTAACATCATAGACATGGTTTAATTAGCATCATAGGCATGGCTTAAACAACATAAAGATTTCAATAAACATAATGATTCCATGGACATGTATTAGTCCAACTTGCCATACAATTAAGCCCAAGTGATTCATAACCACATCAAAATCATGATAAGTTTAACTTGCAACATTGACATAGCGAAATTCCCAAATTATGATTCAAAAGTTAAACAATATAAACATGGATTAATAATAGTTCCTAAATCCGGTTTCAATTCATAGCATGTCCCTGTTATTTTAGCGTTTTTGCCTAAAAAGTAACATAGAACTTACAATATGAAGCAAGCAATCCAAATCAAAACTTTAAATCAAATAGCCCCAAATTCGTTGTCTAAAGCGTCGTAGTTGTTGTAGCTTCTAGTTGTAGCCTTCAAGAATCATCCTTCGTCTTCTTTAATTTTGTTCTTTGTATTTTTTTATTTAGAGTTCTAGGTTTAATGGCAGCTGCATAAGTGCTAAAATGAAATAGTATGATTTAAGCTAGGTCTTAGGGTCTTTTTATAGTTGTAGGAAATTGATTTCAGCCTTTAGATTAACCCTAGAATGGGTCTGAGCCATCCAAAATCGTCACAAGCCTCTAAAACAAGACCCAGGAGCCAAAAAAGGTGCACCAGAAAAACTGGTCCGACAGGGGGGGTCGACCCAGGGGTCGACACCCATGTCGACCCCCTGGGGAGGGTCGACCCAGGGGTCGACACCCATGTCGACCCCCTGGAGGGGGGTCGACCCAGGGGTCGACACCCTGTGTGTCTGGCGGGAATTTTCCCGTATTCTCTTTCTGGGCTGAATTTCAAATCTGTTTTCGGTTTTGAATTTTCGTGAAACTTTGCGAGGCCATATCTCGATCATACGAACTCCGATTTACGAACTTTCGGACTCTATTTCGCGTATTTTTCCGAGACGAACACAATGGCACAACCCGTTTTCCCTGATTCAGATTTTATCATTTAATTCTGCCATGTTTTAAGTTATAACGTGTTGTTTAAAATACGGGTTGTTACAATGTATGCGGCTGATAGCATGTCTTATGCATTTAGCAGTCAACCGGTTAGGGAATTGATTAATTATCTTATCTTTTAAGTTTATTTCCTTCCGTATAGATACTTTATTCTTTTTTCTTTAATGCAATCTGTAAAGCTATTCCTCCTTTCATTGGACTATGACTTGTTGGGTTCTATGCTCATGTGCTAATTTATGATAATTCCGTTCTCAAGTCTGTCAACATGTATTGCATGATGGACCATGGGATTCACCATAAAATTTAAAGTCTATGAAAAAAGAAGATAAAATACTTCCTAGAAGATGCTGATATTATGTACAAAGATTAATAAGTCTCCCTTCCATTTCATGTAAAGTCTGTTGTAAAATCAAAATCTCAAAAGAAGAGTTCATGGATTTATACCATTCTATTTTTATATCTTACACATTTGCATGGTTTTCCTTTTGTAGATGATGGATTTGACCATTCAAAGAAGCTACTCGACTTGAAAATGACAAGGTAAGATTTTCATTCTCCTGTATTTGTAAATTTACAAGACTTTCTAGATCAGTAATTTGGTTAAGTGATGATTTGTTTGCCTTTTCGAGATTGGAATATCTATTTTGTAGCTCCAAATGTTTAGTCTTGAGATTTTCAACAAGAGTAACAAGACTGTTCTTGTCAACGAGAGCAAGAAGAGTATATTTTTGTTCACTCAGAAACCTGAATATCGACCTCAAATCTTTGATCTTCGAATTGGCATCATATATACATTTCTCCAAATTTTCATTTTTTTAGATAGTCTCTCCATATACTGAGAAATTGTCTCCATTTGATTTATAAAAAACACCCTTGTTATTACATTAGTGGCGACTTCATTGAGTAAAATCTCACAAGCAACCTCCATTTCATCGCCTTCTCTTTTAATTCATTCAAGTCGCTATTAGCATCGACAAAGAATTCTCCAAAACCACTTCTGTTTGTTCATTTAAGCAAAAAATCTTGCTTTTAAGAATTGAATTCTCTTCCACATACGCACCTAATTCACCTTATTTATATGGATTGTTTATTTTATGATTATGTTGGCTAAAAATAATGTGTTTTTGCAGATTTTTCTTCCTCGGACAACATTCTTTCATGATTACATTGGCTTGAAACTGGACATCATTTTTTTTGGGGACTATTTTGATTCTTTCTGAATAGGTTGCTAACTGATGGAAAGATTATTGAATGATATGTAAAATTTTGAATTCACAGTAGATTCGTTTTTTAGATACTGAGCTTAGTGACATGAACAGTGTATTTCATTGAACACCAACATTTATATGAAATGATCAATATGCATATGTGTTCTTGTGGATTGTACTTGTTCTTTATAGCACTCAACCGAAATCTGTATATTCAAACATTGTGGCCATTAATCCATAGTTAGAACCCATTTCTATATATCCACGAGACCATGATCTTTAGTGAGATACCTTGATGTGCCATTGTGCTTGCAAGTTGCAACTGCGTGCAAGCTAAACAAAATTCAGTTGGTGTTTTTGTGCAACAGACATTGTCTAATGCATTGGACAATAACTGAATAACGTGTTAATTGCATAGCAGGTATGTTAACTTTGGCATTTTTTTTGTTTATTCTATAGTGCATCGTGCTCTATTAATAGCAACTATTTGACAATAATTGTGACAGAATAAACATAGAAATAATGATGTTCTGTTCAAGCGTCGACCTATGTTTAGCTACTACAATGTGTTGTTAATACTGTACATGTTAGAGACGGGGAAGAAGTGGTTAGTAATATAATTATTTACGACGCAAAATCTATGCAAAGTAAACTCATAATTTATAACAATATGCGTCGCAAATAATGGTCTATATAGACATAAATTTTATGTCGCAAATAGTACTGTTGCCAATACTATCCGTATTAAAGACGCAAAAGAAGTGATAAGTAATATAATTATTTAGGACGCAAAATCTGTGTGTAGTAAACGAATAATTTGTGACAAATACATGCGTCGCAGATGACATTATTTAGCAACACAACTGTTAAGTCGTAAATAATACTGAGGAGATTTTATTCATTTGCGACGCAATTTAATTACAAAGCTTTAAGAATCATTTACGACGTATAATACGTGGCAAATAGTATACATTTTTCCGACATAAATTTCCGACGTGAAGAATTTGTTGCGTCTGCACCATTATCGACGTTCGTGCGACGGAAATTTTTCCATCGCCAAAAATTATCCGCGAAGCATAAATGATCCTTACCGACATTAATTTGCGTCGCTAAAGGTAAAAATTGTTGTAGTGCTCATGTCTGACCCATTTTCTTTCATCTTCTTTTCTTCCGCCCCCCCTTCAAGGTCCGTAGGGAGGGAATACTTCAGCTTAGATCGGATCATTTCCAGCTTGAAGAGAGTAGATGTATTGCTTGGAATCTTTTTCCTTGGACTCTGGCTTTGGATACTCTCTTATTGGGGATTTATGCTGCCTTACTGTTGTTTTAATGCTTCTTTATGTTTTTATTCAAGACAAAGATTTTGTTGTAATAATTTGGAAGTTGTTTTGGAACAGTTGTTGTAATGTTTTATCTGAACCACGTACTTATGAAATAAATTTAGTTTTCCGCTATTTATATGTTTGTCTTGTTAGTTATCTGTATCTTTTACCTGTAATGCTCCACCGAAGTTAAGGCATTCCCTTTGTGAGTGACCTTAAAGGAGGTGGGGTATTTCAAAGTTTGTTAAAGGTTTAAAAGGTGAACCTTGTCTGTTTTGAAGTTAGAAATGTTGTTCAGTTAAGGTCTGAGAGGTAGTTATACCCCAACTTGATTGGCTTCGTTTTTAACTAAGGAATGGTTAAGGTTCGACAATGAAGTTTGGTTAAGTGAATTTAGTTAATGAGAGTAAGGTTTTGAGTTGCCATAGCGATGTTTTATTTAAACATCTGGTTAAATCCAAATGTAGGAGTTTTGGAAATGTTTTCCAAAGAAGAATCAGAAATGTTTTCTAATATAGAAAATAAGAAATGGAAATGTTTTCCATTGTTAATAACGTATAATTTCTAAATTTAGAAAATAAAAATGTTGAATATACGAAAATAGGAATAGGGAAATGGATAATTGAATGACAAATTAAATTAAAGTGGATCAGTGTTGATTGATGATTTGCTAGGTAAGATATCCATTTGGAAATACGACCGTTGGTTGTACACATGTTTTTCTTTGATAGTTAACTCATCGACTATCGAAGTTTTTGACCATCTCTGTTGTCAATACGGAGAGACTGGGATCAGATTCATTATCTGAAAACCACTCTTTATGGGCGTTAGCGTTGCGATCAAATATGATGAAGATAATTGAAGATGGAGTAATGCAAGGACTGTCCTATTTACAGAATAGTGCCTTCGGTTTGTCCAGTCCCAGGATAACCTGTATGGAAGAAGGTCTGACAGAGTATATTCAATGGATCACGTAAGTTGATCTCTTTAATAAGTACGTTTGGTGGTGGAGGAATTCGTTTCTCATAGCTGTATACCCGTGGTATTTTTGGGGAAATCAATTTGTGATTTGGCGGGTATGACAATGTGACATTCAAAGTGAATAATTGTGTGATCTGTCAGAGATAAGCGTGGCCTTTATCCTCACAACTAGGAAATGTCAAAAATCAGGCAGGCAGCATGGCTAAGTGGTTGGCTGCCAAGTAGGGTGTATTATCACCTATCTAGAGATATTCATTTCATTCTTTAATCTATTCGATGTTGTCCCATTCGGGAAACGGTTGCTGATCCCAATCATTGGTGATATACATTCAATACATTCAAGCGAAATGAGTGGTCAGTCATGTGTGGTCGGGTAGCAAGATGTTCTTGTTGAACCCAGTGTATTCCTCTCTAGAGGCACACTATTGGAAGGTGGTTCCATACCATGTCATAGTTGGAAATCCATTATCCAATAAGTACTCGCGATTTTGATTGTATACTATGTATGTAGAACGTGAGATGAAATCGTTTCTGCTAGATGATTATTTAGTTGTGGTTGATAGACATTATTATAATATCAAAAGAGTTTTGATATAAAGTTTATTGTTTCTTTCAAAAGGATTTTGAAAGTTGAATCAAATGTTTTGGATATTCATAAGGGAAAAACCCGTTCCGTTATGCGACGTGGTCTTATAAGATATCGTTTAATTGCTCAAACTGTTTTAAACTGTTTTACTCACACCAGTCCCATGATTGACCCAGAGTTTATTTTGTTTTGTTTTTCCCTAAACTCTTGGGTGCCCAATTTTGTATGGACAGTCAAGCAGTCAGAATTTTACAGATATACTTAGAGAGCTTGGAGCAGGAGGCTTCAGGGTTATATAACTATTGTTATTTCCGCTGTGTTGTAAGTGTTGTACTCTGATAATGTTACTGTATACATATACTAGTTTTATTTCAAAGTTATGTATCTATTATATATTGTTCATTCCGATGTGAGATTCATGTTTACTCTGATGTTGTATGTGCTTCTTCTTCTTCTTCTATTCTAAGTTTCTATCTTATCTATTCTCACCCTCTAATTTCTTTCATGGACTATCCGGTATTTCCGATCCTTGATTAGTCGACATCGTGTTTGGTGTCGATAACCAGGATCGTGAAAACCCGGGTCGTTACACTAGTTCTAATGAAAAATGACAACAAGATGAATGTGAAATATACCTTAAGCATGGCCTATGAACTATTAATCAGAACAGACCATCCAATTTTTATTTCAACCTCCACTTAATCACCATCATCATATGTAGATGAAGAGGCAATTAGTGAACATATGACTAAGCATAGCCTATTTTTGTAAACAATAGGCTATCAAACTCAATAATGAACACATAAAACGAATAACATCAACATGACATAAAGCACAAAAAGAGAGCATGAATAAACAAATTATGTTGCATCTAAATAATCAAGAGAGCTTTATTAACCCTAAGTTGAAAGGGATTTAGCTACTCATGCTTGTTATCAAATCAACAAATAATCATTATTAATAAAATTTTGAAAATATGCCTCATATTTACCAAAAAAAACTAACAGTGTATAAGAAAATATACTGAAAAAAGAAGTAAATGAAACAGTCTTCTAAAGACCAATTCATTTGTCCCTTCAAGTACGAGAGACACAGTTTAAGCTTGAAAAATCAAATCGTAGAAAATTTTGAAGTTGAATGTAGATTTGGAAAAATGACATTTGTTTATATTAAAAATCGTGTGAGTTGTCTTATTTTCGATGATTTTTAAGGGAGGTTGAACAATTAATCGAATTTTAAGTTTCTGTTTACCAAATTGAATTTCAAAATTATCATTGAAAATTTCTTTTGAATTATTGATTTCAAATTCGAAAAGGTGATTCAAATCTACCCCTTTAGTTCAACTCATCTTCGAAAAGACCAAAAAATCCGTATTCATCAAATTCGTCTTCCTTTGAATTATTCACAACTTCATTGCATAAATCATTTTTAAATTCTAAAGTTGTTGTTGGAAATTAGTTATTTTCAGAAAAAGGAAAATCCAATTTGAGATTTTGTTCCACCCTCTCAAAAGAATTGAAATCCATCTCAATTACCGTATTATTAACTTTATTAAGATCGTCATTTTCAGTTTCGAAAGTTGTTATTTGAAAATCGTTGATTTTGGCGAAGGAAGGATTATTATTCGAATGGTCACACGTTTGGATTTGATTTTGTTTCTCACGAAAACTCAAGTAGGTTTCATATACCAATCTATATAATTATCGTCAACTTCGTTCGTTTGCTTATAAAAATTAAATTTATGATTATTTACATGAGAATTATTTGACTCATCACACGTTGAAATTTGATTTTGTTGGTCACATATTTTAATGTTGGTTTCAAACAACCAAATCCGTGTAATTATCGTCAATTTCGTTCATTTTCTCAACAAAATCAAATTTATAATTATTTACTTGAGAATTTTCAATTGAAATTGTTGAGAACAAAAGTTTTCATTTGCACCACAATTGAAATTATTTCCATTGCCAAAATCATTTGAAAAGTTATTCATATTTCCATTTTGAAATTCATTTTGGAGTTCGAAATTGAATTTGCAAGGATTATAATCAAAATCATTTGAATTTGGAATTGAATTTGAATTTTGATTATCTTGAAATCTTTGACTTGGATTGTTGCACAAATATAAATTACACCATTCATTTAGTATTTGACTTTGTTGAAGTAAAGATTCAATACTTGTTTTAAGATTGGAGGGTTGATCGTTAATTTGAAAATTTTGTCGTGCAAAATCTAAATTGTTTGTACAATAGTTGTTATTAAAATATCCATATGAATTTGGTGTAAAATTATATGGATTATACTGATTTTCACAACTATCGTAAAATCCATGCGAATAAGGAAATTGTGACATTTTCAAGAAAAATGGTTCTTTTTTTAAGAGAAAAGGAAATCTTCACAAAAGAAAATTGTTTTTTTTTTTTTTTAGATTTTGGATTTTTTTGTACTATTTTTTTTTTTGTTGGTTTTTTATATATGCATGAACCTAATGCAACTATATGAATGCATTTTACTTATTTACAAATTTTCTAAAATTATATAATGACGGTTAGATTAATTTCAACAAAAGATTTCTCAGTCAGTTAACGGATAGGAGTTATCGATGCACCAGGAATCACCCTAGCAATGCAACTGAATGTCTAAGCATCTTCAGAGGAACAACTGCTATAATGTTTTCAAATCACCGTAATATTTGTAAACGGTTATTACTCTGTTGTAGTGTAGATATCGAGAAATAATTCGTTAGAAATAAACTAATTTGTCAAAATATAACGATGTCCTTAGAAAATAAAAACAAAATAAGATGAATGCAAAACAGAAAATAAACGTGAATTACCAATGCAATTATAAATGATTTTTTATTTTGTTTTTGAATTTTTTTTTTGATGCAAATGCAAGCAAACAACGATGCAAGGAAAATAAAACGGAGTTGAGAGCACAATACCAGATCATGCAGATGTTTATTATCAATTTATTTTTAGCGGTGATTTTTTTTAAAGCAAGCAAGCAAAACGCAATCCTTAGCAAATTTTTGAGCAAAACAAAGCAATTTCTCTCTGCTACTTTGTACAACCTGAAACCTGAAAAGTGAGAACGATGTATATACAAGTGAATGGAAAGTGTTTCTCTCTCTTTTTTCTTTCACTAAAACAAATTTTACTTAATTAAAACTTAAAAACTAAAACTAAAAGCAAAATTCACACATTTAAACAAGAGCAAACGAACAAAACCAAACCCTAAAGATGAATTAAACAAAACACACTACAATTAAATAGGATTGGCTCAAAACACTTTCTTAAGCACAGCCCAACGAAGCAACTAGGCCCCTTTTTTTTTTAAATAATAATAATAACCGAACAACTTGATCGTCGGCCCACTTAAAAATCACCCAAATATGTTAAAACCAGATCCCCGTTTTCCTTTCTTTTATCCCAAAATCCAACTCTTATATTAAAAGAAATTAAATCGGAAGAAAGTATTGAAATCGAAAATTGAAACTCACGATGGAAATCGGCTTTTGGTCTCTGTTCGTTATTGAGTCGTGCCAAGGTGCTTCTGTTCTCGATGGATTTTGGAAGTGGCGGAGGTCGAATTGGGTTTTGGATTTAGGGGAACTGCGGTTGCGAGTCAAGGTGATTCAGAGGGGATTTTGCCGAGGATTGGTGATTTGTGGTGAATTGCAGGTGTTGAAGGTTTGAAGCTGCAAGGCCGTTATGAGTTGACGTTGCTATTGTGGAGTTTCGATTCCCAGTCGAGATTTAGAAAGGAGGTCGACCTGGAGAGTTTCGGTTTGAAGAGCGTCTGTGATTTGGGGCGGAATTGATGACGTTGGTGAATTGGTTGGTGATGCTGACTATTGTGGTCGGTGAGGGTTGTTTGTGGTGGTTGATGTTTGGTTGGTGAAGGTTGACAGTTTGTGTAGGAGGGTGCTAGAATGGTGTATTGTTGGAAGTTGCTTGGTGAAAGAGTGTTTCTGGTGGGGAATGGACTGGATACGGCTTGTTGATACACGGTTTGCTGGTGGTTCGTTTCGAAGTGGCGGTTGCTGTAGTTGGAGGCTAGCAGGTCGGCGACTTTGTGGCTTCAGATAGGTGACTTGAATTGGAGGTTTTGGTTGTTGTCGATGAGGGAAATGGCTTGTATTCGTTTTGTGAAGTGAAGGGTGGTCGCCACTGCAGTAGCCAGTGTTTGAGGAGAAAAGTAGGCTAGTGGGTACGATGATGGACTGTGGAGTTGCTGTTGATCGGGCGCAGTCAGTTTTGGATTAAATGCTGAATGGAAGATGGTGGTGTTGATGAGTGTTTGTGAGAAGAGCTTGAAGGCTGGTGATGAGTGTGTGGTTGTTTTGTAGGTAGGTGCTGCAGAAGTGGAGGATCTTGTATGTGTTGATAAGGAAGTGTGGATGTTTTGTATGCAGTATGGTTTGCTGTGTCTTTGGTTGATGATGGCAGAGCTGAGTCTGTGTATGTTGATGGGAGTTGCAGCAATGAGAGTTTGGCTGGAAAATGATTGTTAACAGAAGTGAGGGGAAAAAAAATGTTTGTAAAAGAAAGCAATGCATATATATATATATATATATATATATATATATATATATATATATATATATTAGAAGCAAATGCAAAATGGAAAGATGAAAATGAAACAGCAATGCAAATGCTGTAACACAGAATGAATGGCAATGCATAGTGTAGTAGAAGCAAATGCAAAATGGAAAGATGAAAATGAAACAGCAATGCAAATGCTGTAACACAGAATGAATGGCAATGCATAGTTTGCCCAGTAGCTTGTATGAAAACTTAACAAACACAAGACAAAACACACATAAAGAAAGCAAACTAACAAAAGAAAACAGAATGACTCTAAACAGAGGAGAACTGAGATTTTTCTTCTTCTCCTTTTTTTCAAAGAAACAACGCTAAATGTAAGAAAAGAAACAAAGTTAAATGTAAGAAGTGAACAACTTTTTTTTTAAAAATAAAAATAAAAATGAAAGCCACTATATTGAAACCGGAGACGGTAATAGGAATGAGAGATGCAAATGCACAGAAAGTTACAATTGGTAACAAAAATGCACAACAAACTGCCCTTTATTTTTTAAAGAAGTAAAACAGTATAATAGTTAACACGTTGAAACAACAAGATGCAAATGGGCCGCAGAATTGAAAAGAAAAGAGAAATGCAATTTTTTTTATTTTGAAAAGAAAAAGGGAGGGGAATAAGAGGAACAACAGGAGGCAAAGAACAATGTAAAACTGCACAAATGCTAGATGAATAGAAACTGTCTAAAGCGAAGCAAACTACAAACTATGAGCAGAACATGGAAGAAACAATTTTTTTGTTTTTTAAGAACTAAATCAAAAACGAAAGATGCAATGATGAATACACTGAACAGAGAAAAAGAAAATGCAGCAGAGAACAATGGAATGTTTTTTTTTTTTAGTAAAGAAGGGAGGAAAAAACACACAAAAAGCAGGAACAAGCAAACAAACACTAAAAGGAATAATTGCAAATGAACACAACAAACTACAAAAAGATTTTTTTTTTTTTTTTTTTTTTTTTTTTTAAGGAAAAGCTATACTAAATGAAAACAAATACAAAAACAAAAGAAACAACAAAAGATCGAAGCAAAACACACAAAAAAACGCAAGTGAACAAACATTTTTTTAAGGACAACAAACAAGAAAATTAATTCGAAAAATAAAATTAAAATTAAATTTCTTTCCGGCGACGGCGCCAAAAACTTGTTCGACGACGGATATTCTATCGATTAGAAACCCGTCGCGAAGTGTATTAAACTGTAAGCGCATGACATACACTTGTAGTACGTTCGCGAATACGAATCGATTCACGGAAAAAGAAATAATTTTAGATTCTACTCAATCAAATTAAAATTATGCTAAGAAAGATGTTAACTACAACTACAACTAAACGAAACTAATAAACTAGAATAGATAAAAATATGAGACTAAATGACAACTTAGGAATAAATTCACTTTCTAGGTCATATAGTTTAACAAAATTTGAAATTATGATCTCTCTAATTTGGTCATATGATTAATTGATGTGTTTATCTTAAGCATAGCATATTTGTGCTATTAATTAGTTCAACATAAACCATCAAACTTTAATGCAACCTCCAATCCACTTGTTTAACTCTCATGAAAACGACAAAAAGTCAAATCTATTTTAAACATGACCTATTAACTATTAATTAGAAATATAGGCCATCAAATTTCAATTTAAACAATCACTTCTTTGCCATAATCATATTTTCATTAAGCACTAAAAAGAGAACATAAATTCAAATTATGTTGAAGCTACATAATTAGAGAGCTTCATTACCCCTAAGTTGAAGGGACTTAGCATCTAATACTTGCTATCATGTTAAGAATTGTAGATCTCAACATAAAAACAAAGGAAAAATAGAACAAAATAAAGGAAAATTTATTCTATTTGCATAAAACGAAAGAGATCTATACTACAACAAGAAGTAAAAAGCATGTAAATAAAAGAGAAGTAACTAGAATTGCATTAAAAAAAATGAAAGTTACATAAAAGAGAAATGACTAAGAAGCCATGAAAGAAAAAGAAAGCTTTGATCCTCCAAACTAAACTAACAAGAGAGGATAAAAAAGAGGATTTATTTACATGACATAAAGGAGTATATATACATGTTTAAAACCCTAAAACTCTAATCCATTTTGTTGGGGACTACCAAAAATACCCCTTCATGAGGCTTGTCTTTAGCCTCTAATTAATCATGTAGAATGCATTAAACTTTTTTGTCTCATCCAATTAGTCAATACATTAGCTTCTAATTATTCCATTAAAGAAAGAGTGATAATGGTTAGGGTCCTCCACTAAGTTGTGTGTGAATCAGTTCCATCTCCATTTCTTTGTATCCACTTTATGCATGCATATCTCCATCTAAACTTCAAGTGCATAGTTCAATTTTTCTCCTAAATTCCTACAAGACACATGAAAATGAACAAGTAAATTTTATCAAAAAATAAATACATGGACAAATGACTGTTTTACCCCAATATGAAGATGAATGCATTATAATTTGAGAATTTTGGGTTTTTGGTTAAAACATGTAAAAATAGCCCACTTATGTTATTTATTTAACTAAAACAAAAATAAATATGTGAATAAAAGTGTGCATATTTACGTACACATCATCCATTAATAGGGTCAGACAAAATGGATAGTTTTTCCAAATGGTCCTTCAGCTCTTGAAATGCTTTCTTGCAGTCTTCGTCCAATTTGAAGGTTTTCTTCTTTTTTATTACGTCAAAGAAATTTGTACACTTATCAATTACTATAGAATTAAATAGTATAAAGCTGAAACTCTCCTAGTCATGCTCATCACATCTTTGCTTGTCTTAGGTTCTGCAATGTCTTTAATAGTTTTGGTCTATTCAGAATTAGCCTCATTACCTTGTGTGCTCGCAATGTATCCTAAATTTTTTCCGGACTAGCTTCCAAAAGTACAATTTTTTGTATTGAGCTTCATTTTTTATTCTCTGTAACCGTGAACATTTCTCCGAAATCAACTAAATGGTCATTTGCTTTTTTGGACATTACTAACACGTCGTCAACATATGCCTTCAGATTTCGCCTAATCTGTTCCTTGAACACTTTACCACCCTTCGGTATGTAGCTCCTTTATTTTTCAATTTGAAAGGCATCACCTTATAACAGTAAATTCTCCAATCTATGATGAAGCTAGTGTGATCCAGATCTAATTTAAACATAGGAATTTGATTGTGTCTAGAATGTGCATTCATAAAAGTTAATAGTTGATGGCTGCTTATGACATCCACTAATTGATCAAATCCTTGGTAATAGGCAGTAATCTTTTTGGTAAGTTTGTTTAGGTTACTGTAATCAATGAAAGTTCTCTGTTTTTTGTTAGATTTCTTAACTAACACCAGGTTTGCTAGCCATTTCAGGTAGAAGACTTCTTGAATGACCCGGTTTCTAACAATATTTTTACTTCCTCCTACAAAGCTTGCGAGCAAAATTTATTAAACTGACTTTTATTCTGTTTGACCGGTGCTATATCTGAATGTATATTCAATGCCTAGCTCACAACAGAAGGATTCATTCCCATTATATCTGAACAGGTCTATGCAAAAACATCCTTATTTTGTTGTAAGAACTGGATTAAGATTGTCTTCGTTTGTTCGTCTAATGCTTTTCCAGTTTTTACTATTTTTATCTAATTCTCTAAATCTATTCATACTTCTTTTGATCCTTTGTTGGTCTCATTCCCTGTTGTTATTCTCGGTAATCAAGTTCTATTATGATCTCATCATTATCAAGAATCCCTTTGTCAATGCAATTTTCCCCCCAATTTTCTTTTCTTTAATTTTTCATAGGAAGTGTACCTCCTACACTTAAAAACCACTGGCATTTTGGATAATTGGCTTACTGGCCCTATTTCCAAAGCCATATGAGTATCATGCTCAGGTGCGTAACAAGAAACATAATCACGTTTATATTTCTCTAGTGTGGCAAATACATTTTCCTTCAACTAAATTATTCTCCTTTAACAGTTTCCCATTCACCGTCAAGTATTTCGGTTAAACAAAATCATCAATTTCGTCTAAGGTGGGTCTCCAAAAGAATACATAATATAAAGATGGTTGGTCAACGAAGACGAATATGTTTTCAAAGGTGAGAGCAAAGTGTGATTCCCATATGTACCAAAGTTCTATCTGACCAACTGGTGTAGAGACTTTATTGTTGAAGCCGAAGGTAGATTCTTGACTAAGCTATAGTTTATCTATAGGTAGTCCCATGTGTATGAAAGCATGTTTAGGGATCACGTTGACCTCACTTTCAGTGTCAAAAGGTATATTTGATACAACAAAGAGCCTGATCTAAGCTGTTATCATAGGCGGATCATTGTGAGGATGACATATTCCTTTTAGTTTCTATGGAGTTACGTTCAAGGTGTGCATTTGGACTTGATACTTTATTATCTTTAGTGGGGGTTCCTCCTGGATCGAGTAAATTCCTTCCATGGCCTCTCTAACATATTGATTTCTAACTCCTTTTCTAGGTCCTACTATGTGGGTGCCTACATAAATGATGTCAAACCTGTTGGTCGGTTGAATGTCGTCCCCTAGAAGTTGGTAGTTCGAGGCAAAAATTGTTTGGTTTCCCTTTTCAGGTTGGTCGGTTGTAGGGCCCTTTTTGATAAACTCTTTTAATTGGCATTCCCTAGCTAAACGTTGGAAGATCCAGATTAGGGCTTGGCATTCATCAGCCTTATGCCTATTAGCCTTATGGTAAGAGCAATAATCGACCCATTCCTGGGGATGATCTAGATTAAGGAATGGCATTCATCAATCTTATGCCCAATATCCTGATGGTAAGAACAATGATCGACTCCCTTTCTTGGCTGGAGCACTACTTGTGATTTCTTTGATGCGCGGATATAGCCTTTTCTTTAATAATGATATATACATAAGATACAGGTTGATTTAAGGAAATGTTCCCAACTACTGAATCCCTTTCCACTATGCATCTTATTAGATCTTGCTTGTTCTTATTCCCTTTTGAGGTGGCTTCTCTTCCTAGCATGATACATTTCATCCCTTCTTACAAATTTATCCACTTAAAAGTGTAAATCATGTACATTTATGCATCGATGAACACATAATTCCTTCCGAAATGGGGTGTCTTGACTTAATCCTGAATGAACAACACGTAATTTGACTCTATCGTTCATATATTTAGCTTTCAAGGCTTCATAATTAAATCTTTTTAAGTGGTGACAAGAAGTTATCTGGGTTTTTGTTTAACCTGTGCAAGGCTAGTATAGTCGATGGAAGGATCTTTAAATATTAAAAATTAAGCCAAAAATTCGTATGCAAACTGCTTCCATGATTAAATAATGTTTCCTCGATAGCGATTGTACAACTTAGCCGCAGCTCTTTGAAAGAAGGTTGGGAATAGTTGGTAATGAACGACGTTGTCTGTGTCATAAAGATCCATTTAGTTATCGAATACTATGTTCGAATCGATCGTTCCATTATATTGAAGAGTGGGGATCCTAACATGAATCGGAATCTTTGTTTCATAATATTCTATATGAAAGGGATTTATTGGTGATGTTTATCTACTTCATCATTTAAGATTCTGTTTCCTTTTATAGCTTGTGCATCCTTTATAATTCTTTTTGTTGTATCTTCAAGGTGGGCATGTTTGTTAGCATAATTTCCCTTGTTTGGTTTGTAACCTTTCTTATCTATATACGTGTTCGACAATTCTATCTTTCATTCTCACTTGGCAATTAATCATAGCTCCCTGATTTTTTAAATTCTTCCCTATGATTTTGGGTGCAGTTAAGTTTATATCTATCCTAAGGGATTCTGCCTTTTCTTCCATGGTAATCTTGGAGGATTTATAAGAGATCGTCTTTCCTGATAGTTCTTTCATCATATCTAATTGCACGGCTATGTTCATAATTTTCACCTCACTCACACTAAGAAGTGGTGGTTTTAAAGTCTGCCCTTCTTCAACATTTTTAGGGTTGAAATTATGTGTTACATTCGCTTTGAGTGTTGCCTCATGAATGACCTCTTGAGTAGGAACAGTAGTCTTCTTCCCCTTTATCTTTTTCAACTTGCAATGATAATATTTTATTATGAAGAAATGAATCAATGGTTCGAGCCCTCTTCAAAAAATAGCATAACACTCTTGATGATTAATCATGACAATTAAATCCTTGAAAGTCACTTTGAGCTGAGGTTACTAATAACCGAAACTCCGTTTTTATATCAAGGGTTTCGCTGTTGTGAGTCGACTTGCAAGAGTTAGCTTTGAGCCTTCAAACAAACATAGGACAAAATATTTTGAATTGAGCTCTTTAGAGCATGTTCTTCCCAAGAATTTATCATCCCTGCATATCATTCTCGAAGCCTTCACTTTGAGCCTATCTATTTCCCTGTGTTTTGAATGATTCATTCTTAAGGAGAAACTTTATCAGTTCTGAGATTACCATCCATAACTCCTGCACTAAACAAGAGGAATAATGCACCGAAAAATGTGCCAAGCAGCTATGGACGATCATCAAGGTATGAAACACAATCGGAACATGTCGTGTAACTCACAACGCAAAGATAAAATACAACAGAACATATACAACAGGCAATAATAGTGAAGCATATTTGAGTAGAAAAACTCCAAACTTCCATATCAACTAGAAAGTATATCAAAAAAACCAAGATTACAAAATATATGTTTGTACAAATTTGCCTCACTACAGCACTCAGAGTAAAACAAAAAACAATGGAAAAACAGATATTATACAGTAGAAAAGATGATATGCCAGTCTCTTGCTGGCCACCGAACTGCAACATCGTCCTCATCAAAATATCACATGTCACTTAGTCTGCCAATCCAAAAATTGGATGAACAGCCAAGGTAATAAGAACGAAACATAAAACCTTGAGTCATACAATAGTCTTAGTGAGCGATAAAACAATTATCTAACATCATCAACAAAGTATATGAGAATAGGCAGATAAACCAACTAATCTACCCATAACACCAGAGAAGAACTCAACCCCATCTTCCTCACATCGGACAGTGATAGCTTTTACATCAAGCATTTCAACCATACATCCATGGAAACCAGATCAACCATTCAATCATAGCAATCAGAATTAACCAGACAATAGCAATCATGGCAACCAACTATATATCTCACGTAAACCATCCTAATCGAGCTCAACATCACTCAAGCACAAGCCCCAGAGGCCTAAATCAACATCAGACGAGCACCCAAGAAACATCTCCTTCGACATTAGACAATCTATGTGAGATGGTACAAACAAAACATCCAACATCCATGATTGACGCTGGCTATCACTGCCAATCCCTCTTTGAAGCCATCGTTAATCGTATGACTAGCAACAACACGCCATCAATTGTCAAGGGCCAATGGTCAACCCCAGTTCTATCTAAAACTCCATACGCCATACAACGAAACGTATTTAGACCCGTTCAAGCTGCCCAGGGTACTCGAACATACGACGAAATCGTGTAACCCCTACTTTGAGTCCGCTAGAGCCTACGACAACGATAATTCCTCGGCCTTCGGTATCTCTAGTGGTCATCGACGGCTACCATCCAATCATTATCAACAAACTCGGAACACCTATGAGTTGTCATCACATTCGTTGCATTACGACGGTCAACGAACATATCACTGTAGCAAAGACCGATCCCTGTAGCAATGGCCGATCCCTGTATCAAATTTCTTGCCGACCCATCCTATAACAGTTTTCGGCCGACCAATCATATAGCAGTTTCTGGCCGACCTATCCTGCAGCAGTTCCCGGCCGACCCATCCTGTAGCAATTTCCCCGACCGACCCATCCTGTAGCAGTTTTCCCGACCGACCCATAAGCACTGTAGCGGACTTCCGGCCGACCCATAGGAACTGTATCAGATTTCCGAATGACCCATAGGCACTGATCCATGTTGTCTTGCTCTCCAAGCCACACTACCGACCAATCCATAATTCCGACCGATCCGTAGCCTTTTTCTCCGACCGATCCATCGCCTAACAGATCTGATCCATCTTCAAACTTGACCAAAATTTCGCCAAACGACTATATCGACGAAATCAACTCAACCAATTCAACCAAAAATATGTTATGAAATCACTAACAACTTGAAAATGACAATTATCATCAATAATTATTTAAAATTCACCAAAATCATGATAAATGATTAATTGATCAAAACAATGGATCTAACTTGCATGAACATATGAAATTATATGGAAATTACCGGTTTTAAGTTGCTAAATTAGACCCTATGGTGATTCTTATGAAAATAGACTTACCATGATGTAGATCTAGGAGAAAACACTTGAAAATGATGAATTAAGATCAAACAACTCATATACTTGATTGAATCCACGTGAGAGATGTATATCACTCAGCACTTCTCCAAAACAGCTCAAAAACACTTAGATCTAGATCCGGACAACGAAGAATTTGCTCTAAACTCTCAATTTGATGAACTCTCTCTTCAAATGGTGTCGATCTAGCTTCAAACGATGTGGATCTTTGATGCTCTAATGGTGGAAAGGTGTAGAAGATGGAGCCATGGAGGATCACAAGCTCTTCCAAATGAGAGAATGGAGAAAGTAAACTATTCTCCATACCTCTCACCCCCTATTTATAACATCCCACCATCCCACTAATGGGCCTCCCTAAATCAGCCCATTAAGGCTCTAAAAACATGAACAACGAACTGTAAAACACAAAAACAGCGATTTCTCCCAAACCGCTGAGCCAAATCTTTAATGCGACCACTCTACGGAATGAGAAGCATCATTTCCTTTCCAATGAGACCAATTTCAGCACCTGATTCGATCCGAGTCAAAAGTTATGCTCTGTACAAGACTGACATACGAAAAATGGTCATTAACAAAATTGGTAAAGATTATGGACATGTCTCTCATCCCTATAAACAACATATTAAAATATTAGAATGATCTAACCCTCATGGAATAAAATAAAAATATTTTATGATCCTGTGATATTTAAAATGCGGGCTGTTACATTCTCCCTCCTTGGGAATTTCACCCCCGAAATTCTAAGCAACCACAAACAAAACAATTCTGCATGCTTATCACTCATGAGCAGCCAATTCTATCATCCAAAGCAACAACCATCAAACCATGCATTCATAGCCTTATCCTAGCATGTGAAATTCTAAAAACAAACATAATAGTATAAGTTACAATGACGTAAGGTGACACGATACTAATGGGTCATACCAACGAAGAGTTATGGATGAGTCGCCTTCATGCTCTCTTCCGTCTCCTATGTACAATCATTGCCATCCTCACTCCATTGTACCTTGACTAGCTTAACCGTCTTCCTTCTAAGCTATTTCGTGTCATTCCCCATTACACGAAGCGACTTACGAGGTCTCGTAATTATGGGCTCGACTTCTAGGTCTTCGTACTGCTCTGGAGATACCACTACATTCGAATCATGCACGCACTTCCGTAGAAAAGACATATGGAAAACATTATGCACTCGCGACATCTTCTCGGGTAACTCCAATTTATATGCGAGCTTTCCAATCCGTTCGATGGTCGGAAACAGTCCAACAAATCTAAGAGCCAATTTCCCTTTACTTCTGAACCTAACCACATGCTTTAACGGTGAAATCTTTACGAAAACCATATCGCTTACGTCAAATACGAAGTCTTTTCGACATTTATCATTGTAACTCTTTTGACGATCTTGGGCTGCCTTCATTCGTTATCGAACATATTGATATAATCTGAGATTTCTCTAATCATTTCTGGTCCAAGTATCAACTTATCTCTCGTTTCTAACTAACATGCTGGAGAACTACCGACCTACCATACAACGTCTCATATGGTGTCATCCCAATGCTAGACTAGTAGCTATTATTATATGCAAACTCAACTAGATGTAGATGGTCTTCCCCTGATCCTCCAAAATCCAACACACAAGCTCGTAAGTGATCTTCTAATACTCAGTTAACCCTCTCGGTCTGACCATTAGTTTGGGGATGATAAGCCGTACTTAAACACAACTCGGTTCCTAAAGCTTCTTGCAAACTCTTCCATAATCCACTCGTGAACAACGGATCTCGATCACTCACAATGCTCTTCGGGATACCATGGAATCGAACTATCCATTTTATATAAAGCTCGGCCAACTTCTATGTTGTCCTAGTCGATTTGATAGGAATAAATCTTAATTTTGGTCAATTGATCCACGATGACCCAAATTCCTTTGTTTCCTACCTTGGTTCTAGGTAGTCCATCGATATCTGCTCACACTTCTATGTAGGAACTTCCAATGGCTGAAGCAACCCACTTGGCTTCTTCTGTTCAGCTTTCACCAACTGACAGTTCATGCACTTGGAAATGAACTTTCCAATATCCCTTTTCATCCCTTCCCAGTAGTAGACTCGCTTCATGTCCTGATACATATTATTACTATCAGGATGAATCGTCAACTTTAAGTGATGACATTCCCTCAGAACCTCATCTCTCAATCCGTCGATATCAGGAACAACCAATCGTCCTTACTTTCGAAGCCAACCTTCTCGGTCGACCTCGAATTCCTTATCATCTAGTTCCAACTTCTAGATAAACTCGACAAGCTATGAATCTCGCTTTTGGTTCTCGCCAATCCTTTTGATGAGAGTAGGTCTTACCGATAAGCTTGTTAACATTTCAGGTTCCAACTCACTACTTGGTCTGAAATCGAATCTTGCCTAAAACTCAAGGCTCTTCCATTCCACGAACATTGCACCCAATCCTGCATGTCTTCGACTCAACGCATCTGCAACTGCATTTCCTTATACCAAAATCATATGATGCCAGAAACTCTAACCACCTTTGCTGCCAAAGATTCAAATCCTTTTGAGATAAAAGATACTTTAACGACTTGTGATGCTTAAAGAACTCGAATCGAACTCCCAACTGATAATGCCTCCACATCTTCAGAGTAAACACAATCACTGCCAACTCTAAATCATGAGTTGGATAATTTCTTTCGTGCTGCTTCAGCTGTCGACTCGCGTATGCCACAACCTTATCTTTCTGCATCAGCACTGTTCCTAGTCCAGTACCACATGCATCGGTGTATACAACCATTTCCTCATTCCCACTTGGAATCGTCAAAACAGGAGCACTCATCAGTCTCTCTTTCATGATTCCGAAAGCTTGCGCACGCTTCGCATCCCATGTGAACATTTGGTTCTTCTTCGTTAATCCTGTTGATGGAGCAGCTATCTTGGAGAAATCCTTGATAAACCGTCGGTAATAACCTGCCAATCCAAGGAAACTTCTCACGTCCGTTGCATTCTTAGGTCTATCCCAGTCCAGGATTGCTGCCACCTTAGCGAGGTCAACTCTATTCATTCCCAGAAATTACATGGCCTAAGATTCTCACCTCGCTCTTCCAAAGTGACACTTCGAAAACTTAGCCTTCAGCTGATGCTTTCGGAATATTTCAAAAACAACTCGCAAGTGCGTCTTATGTTCTTCCTCGTTCCGGGAGTAAACCAGAATATCATCCACGAACACAAGCACAAACCTGTTCAACTGGTCTTTGAAAACCGTATTCATAAGATCCACGAAGTATGTTAGCGCATTAGTCAACCGAAACGGCATTACCAACCATTTGAAGAAACCGGATGGTGTCCTAAAAGAAGTCTTTGACACACTATCCTTCTCCACTCCCAACTAGTGAAATCCCATTTCCAAATCCATATGAGAAAACATTTTGGCCTTGTGAAGCTGATCGAACAAGTCATCAATCCTCAGCAATGGATACTTGGTCTTCTTGGTCACCTTGTTCAGCTCATGGTGGTCCACACATAATCTCAAGGATCCATCAGCCTTGGTTGCAAACACAACTAGTGCACCCAATTCGGATACACTTCTTCGAATGAGTCCTTTTCTCAAAAGGTCACGAACTTGCACCTCTAACTCTCACCGTTCCTTAGGCGCCATCCTCCTAATAGGCATAACAATAGGTCTAGCACCCTCGACCAAATCGATCCTAAACTCATTCTCACGATGTGGCGGCAAACCTTTGACTTCCTCAAAGACATCCTTAAACTCATTAGAGATCAGCAGAGACGACAAGTCTTCCTGTGGAATTTCAAGCGAATATAAATAGCTCACGAAGACACCATCTTCGAGCTTGCATCGAATCAAAACCTTTCGCCCTTCCACATCCCCGACCCTCACCTCTATCTTCTCGCAATTCACTCTTGTCGCATACCTCTTGAGCCAATCCATACCCAAGATAATCCTAAACCCAGCGAAGTTAAGAACAAAGCAATCACATACAAATGAGCAACCATGACTCGACAACACAAGACCACAAAAAAAACATACAAAGGATGGAAGAACCCCCAACCGGATGAATCACAATCAAAGGTCTATCACAAATCTCGGGCTCTAAACCCAAACGGCACACACACTCGTTATAAATGAAAGAGTGCGATGCTCCAGTATCAAAAAACACTCGAACTGAAACACCTCGAACAGAAAGAATATCTTGGATGACGACACCCTTTCCCTTCTCCTCTACAGTAGGAGCTCTTGAAGAAGATGGCACAACTTCCAAAGCATAAGCCTTCACAACCTGCTTACCCTTAGCCAATTCTGGACAATTCTTCTTCTCATGCCCAGGTTTTCCACACTTGAGGCACTTCTTCTCAGCTTTTGAATTCTTACAATCCCTGGAATAATGGCCCTTCTGCCAGCAGTTGCAGTAAATCACTTCTCCTTTCTGCTTTTTCTGGCCATCCTTCCCTTTCTGTTGTTGTTGTTCCTCTTCTTATTGTTATTATTACCACCCTAATGTGGTTTTGGAACTTCCCTGGTTGCAACAACTTCCTCTTTTGGAAACAAGCTTTTATGTCTCACATCTTTTCCCATAAGCTTCTCAAATGAATCATCAAGAAGTTCTACCAACGGCCTTCCTATGTAGGTATCCAAACCCATGATAAACTTCTCGTTCTTCTGATAGGGCGTGTCAATATATGAACGAGCATACCTGGACAAGGCCTCGAAATCAGAAACATGATCAAGCACTAGCCTACCATTGTGTTCCAACTCCACAAATTTCTTGAACAAAGTAGATTTTTGAGCAGTGGAGATAAACTTCATCTCGAATTTAACTTAGAATTATTCCTAAGTTATCTCTTCTTCTGGAGTTCCCAAAGTGATAGAATTCGACCACTTCATAGCTCTAACCTGTAGCTGCCTTGCCGCAAGCTTTCTCTTAGTTGCATAATCCATACCCATGTGACGACCGCCCATAACCCCTGCACTAAACAAGAGGAATAATGCGCTGAAAGGCGTGCCAGGCTGCTATGGACGATCATCATAGTAAGTGAACACATCGAAACCTGTCGTAGAACTCACAGCGCAAGGATAAAATATAATAGAACATATACAACAGGTGATAGTAATGAGGTATCATATAGCAAACTTTTGAAACTCTTTCAACATCCAGAAAGATTATCCAACTGATATCCAAGTTTGTACATAAGGCCTCACTACAACTCTCAAGCAACTCAAACAGCGGAAACAGAAATACTAGATAGAATAAAACTGGTACGCCAGCCTCCTGCTCGTCATCGCTCAGCTTCCTCGTATCACTAAGCTCCATTACCTGTAACCTGCTACTTAGTCTGCCCATCCACAACCGGATGAACAGCCCAAGGTAATAAGAGGAGACATAAAACCTTGAGTCAGACAATAGTCTTAGTGAGCGATAATACAGCTAACAAACTTCAACAAGAAAGCATATGAGAATGGGTACATGAACAACTTATCTACCCACATCACCAGAGAAGAACTCAACCTTATCTTCCCCACATCGGACAGTGATAGCCTTTACACCAAGCATTTCAACCATTCATCCATAGAAACCAGAACACCCATTCAATCATAGAGAACACACATAACATCCAGATTATATAAGTCTCACACAGACAACCCTAATCGAGTTTAACATTCCTCAAGTACCCTCGCCAGAGGCCTAAACCAATATCACTTAAGCACTCAAAGAACATCTCCCTCGACTTTGGATAATCTATGTGAGATAGTACAAACAGAACAAACAATCATCCATAACCGACTCTGGCTATCACCGCCAATCCTGCTTCGAAATCATCATTATCGTATGACGGCCAACCTTGCCATATGTCAAGGGCTAATGGTAACCCCAGTTCTAGCTTGAACTCCATATGTCCAACCTTGACAACTAGGCCTTTCAACGATACCCAAGGTACTTGACCTACAACCGATCTTTTGGGCCTTTCAACGATACCCATCGTACCCCTGCTTTGAGCCTGCTAGAACTTACGACAATGATGACCTCTCGGCCTTCGCATCTCTAATCGTCCAACCTTGACGATGTTTCATAGCTCAAGCAACTTTCTCGAGCAGCCATTATCCACCAACTCACGACCTTTGAGTTGTCTCCGCATTCGTTGTTCCACCTTGATCAACGAACACATTCATCCCTTCGAGTCTTCCTACTTGAACCACTTCGAAGTCACAACACTCATCCAACCGACCGACCAGATATGCCACCATCTGACTGACCCGACCCTTCAAAACCGACCAGATATGCCACCATCTGACCGACCCGTATGCAAAGCTTGACCCACACCTTGCTCGACCCGACCTACATACAGACCGGATCAATCAACCTACTCGACCGACCCTCCTTCAATGTGGAGATCGACCGATCCATCCAAAAGACCGACCAGGGATGGACCGACCTGCCTGCTCCAGAACCGGAACTCCAGAATAGTTTCCACACGACCGACCCGCTTCAGACCGACCCGACCAGAGTGGACCGACTGACTCAATCCTTCACACTTCAACTTCTGGACTGTCCACGTTATGACCGACCTGCCCCTTCAAAACCGACCAGCCCTGCACGACCGACCAGGATTTGCTTCCAAAGAAAAGAAAACCGATCAGCTCCCTGACTTGCTCCCCAAGCCATACTATGACCGTCCACCTCATTCCAGACCCTTCTGGACCGACCAGAGCCATCAGACCGCCTCGACCGACCCGACTAGCTCCAAAATCGACCAGAAACCTGCACAGCTCCAATTTGACTCCGATTTCAACCAAAACTTCGCCAAACGATGAATCCGACGAAACCGGCTCATCCAATTCATCCAAACGCAACCACAAACATGTTATGCAACCAACAATATCATCCATCTAACAATTATTATCAAAACACATAAATTTCCCCAAAAACATGATAATTGAACATATGAACACAAATATAGATCTAACTTGTATAAACTCATGAAATAACATGAAACTTACCATTTAAATTATCTAGATCAGATCCTAAAGTGATTCACATGTCAAATAAACTTAGCATGGTGTCGATCTAAGGAATATAACATGGAAATGATGAAATTAACAACCTAAAATCCATATACTTGCATGCATCCGAATGAGAGATGTAAATCACTCACCAATTCTCCAAAACAAAGCAAAAGCGATGAAAAAGCAATCCGGACAGCGAACACTTCGAATCAAACCCTTTAATCCGATGAATTCGCCCTTGAAACGATGTTGATCTAGCCTCGAATGGTATAGATCTTCGATTTCCCCCTTGGATTTGGAATTTTAATGGTGGAAAGATGTTAGAGGAAGAAGGAGATCAAAGCCTCCCCATAAGAGAATGGAAAATGCCAACCTTTCTCCATATCCCTTACACCCTATTTATAGTCTCCACCTACCCTCTAATGGGCCTTCTCCAAATCAGCCCATTAGCCTTCCAAAACCTGAACAGCCAGCTGAAAAACCTTAAAACAGCGATTTCTCCCAAACCGCTGAACCAAATCCTTAATGTAACTACTCTACGGAAAGGGAATCATCAATTCCTTTCCAGTGGCACAGGTCTCACCCTCTGATTCGACCTGAGTCAAAAGTTATGCCCAGTACAAGACTGACAGGGGCAAAATGGTCACAAAAAAATCGGTAAAAATTATGGACATGTCACACATCCCCATAAGCAACATATCAAAAGATGAGAATGATCCAACCCTCAGGGAATAAAATAAAAATATTTTACGATCTTCCGATACGTAAAATGCGGGCTGTTACATTCTCCCCCCCCCCCCCCCCTTAAGAATTTCGCCCCCGAAATTCCAAGCAAACACAAGCAACCACAACAATTCCGCATGCCTATCATTCATGAGAAGCCAATCCTATCATCCAAACTAGCAACCATCAAGCCATACATCCATAGCCTTATCCTAGCACGCGGAATTCTATCAAACAACAACAAGATATAATGATATAACGATGATAAAATCAAAGGATCCTACTGATGAAAAGTTCTGGATGAGTCGCCTTCATGCTCTCTTCCGTCTCCCATGTACAATCATCGCCATCTTCACTCCATTGTACCTTGACTAGCTTAACCGTCTTCCTCCTAAGCTGTTTCATGTCATTCCCCACAACACGAAGTGGCTTGCGAGTTTTCGCAACTGCGGTCTCAACTTCTAAATCTTCATACTGTTCTGGAGATACCACCACATTCGAGTCATGCACAAACTTTCATAGAAACGACACATGGAAAACATTATGCACACTCGACATCTTCTCGGGTAACTCCAACCTATATGCGAGCTTTCCTATTCGCTCGACTATCGGAAATGGTCCAACAAACCTAGGGGCCAACTTTCCTTTACTTCCAAATCGAACCACTTGCTTCAACGGTGAAATCTTTATGAAAACCATATCACCTACGTCGAACTCCAAATCCTTACGACGCTTATCGGCGTAACTTTTCTGATGATCTTGGGCCGCCTTCATTCGTTGCCGAATTATCTCGATACAATCCGAGGTTTCTCTTATCATCTCAGGCCCAAGTATCAACTTATCTCCAGTTTCTAACCAACAAGATGGAGAATTGCACGGCCTTCCATACAACGCCTCATATGGTGCCATCCCAATACTCGACTGGTAGCTATTATTATCCTCCGAAGTCTAACACACAAGCCCTCAGGAGATCTTCTAAAACAACTCTCTCGGTCTGACCATCAGTTTGGGGATGGTATGCCGTACTTAAGCACAACTCGGTTCCCAAAGCTTCTTGCAAACTTTTCCAAAATCCACTCGTGAACAATGGATCCCGGTCACTTACTATACTCTTTGGGACACCATGGAATCGAACTATCCATTTCACATAAAGCTCAGCCAATTTTGACGCTGTCCTAGTCGTCTTGACAGGAATAAATCTCGCACTTTTGGTTAAACGATCCACAATGACCCAAATCCCTTCATTCCCTGCCCTAGTTCTAGGTAGTCCATCGATAAAATCCATCGATATCTGCTCCCACTTCCACGTAGGAATCTCTAATGGCTGAAGTAAACCACTCGGCTTCTTCTGTTCAGCTTTCACTAACTGACAGTTCATACACTTGGAAATGAATTTTCCAATATCTCTTTTCATCCCTTCCCAGTAGTAGACTCGCTTCATGTCCTGATACATTTTATTACCACCGGGATGAATCGTTAGCTTCAAGTGATGACATTCTCTTAGAACCTCATCCCTCGATCCGTCGATATCAGGAACAACTAACCGTCCTTGCTTTCGAAGCCAACCTTCTCGATCGACCTCGAACTCTTTATCCTCCGGTTCCAGTTTCTGAATGAATTCGACAAGCTTCGCATCCTTCCTTTGGCTCTCGCTAATCCTTTCGATAAGAGTAGGTCTTATCGACAAGCTTGCCAACATTTCAGGTTCCAACTCACACCTTGGCCTGAAATCGAACCTTGCCAAGTACTCGAGGCCCTTCCATTCCGAAAACATCGCTCCCAAACTTGCGTGTCTTCGACTCAATGCATCTGCAACTGCATTGCCTTTGCCAGGAGTATAGGCTATCCCAAAATCATACGATGCCAGAAACTCTAACCATCGTTGCTGCCGAAGATTCAAATCCTTTTGGGAGAAAAGATACTTCAACGACTTGTGATCCGTAAACAACTCGAATCGTACTCCCAA